>DWJZ01007711.1:0-11884 GCA_018249125.1 Asbolis capucinus
GAGTTCCTTTGTCAGAAGCCGATATCCATATGTCTGATCGACATCATTTTCAAACCAAAATCTTTTCCAGATAATTCTGAACAAATTTGCTAAAGACATCAATGCTCTATCTCCTATCATTTCAGACTCTATAGAAGACAAACACACAAACTCACAAACAAACATAAATTTTTATATCCATAGTAAATACATAGCTGTACAGATAGCAGTAAGTTGCAAATTTATTTTCAATATAGATAATTTGCTTCTGTCGCCTTCTGAGTAAGTGGTTTGTTAGTAGGATTCTGATATTAAACATTTAGTAGGTTTGAGCAAAACACGAGTGTGTACTATAATAGACCTGGAACCGGGCCACGCCACACTGCACGTGGACGTAAACTGAATTTGTCGCGGTTTTTGAACCCGTTTCGTTTAATGTCAAATTTTAATGGAGTTTAGCGCGGTAATAGGTTGAACTAATTGAGAGAAAAATTTTATAATAACATCTATTTCAAATTTATTTCTGGTATCGAAGTGTATATTCAATAAAAATGAGTATGTATAATCTGAATTTTCATGTTGGCTGGAGGAGTCGTTTAAGTATTACGTAAGCAAATTTATTACAATTCTTTACCCCAATCCCCCTTGTCAGCAAAAGTATACAAAGATCTTAAGCACTTACGTAAACATTGTTATGTGTATATTTCTTTTAATGTATTGTCTGTTGTTTATTGATTCATGAGCAGCAGTTATAACTATAGAAATTAGAAAAGAGTATATATATTATTTGTGAGAATACTCAAAAGGGCTTTTTGTTATCAGACATAGACAACGAGTGGGTTGCCATGTGTGGAAAAAATAATTACTAATCCTAACGTGATTACCATCTACAAAAATGTAATCAAATATTGGTAAACCCCCCTCCCCCCTGTTGACACAACAATAAAAAAGACCACCACATTACACATAAACATTCTAATATCTTGGGCCCGTAAAAACTTTTCAATGTCATGATGCGTAAGTTAAGTAAAAATAATTAATAAAAAACGTACCTATTCTAAGAATCTAAGTTAAGATGGTAAAAACGGATAAACGAATATCCGAATAAATTCAAAATCATAGGATCGATTTCTCGTAACATTTTACGTGACGTGACAACGAACACGAAGTTATATTTTGTTCGAAACACAAACACTACCCACTTGTCCTTAGCGCAGTCACCTTTAAGCAAAATTAAAATACTCACACGACTACCATATCAAAATAAATACATTAATACAACATGCTTATAGCAAACGTTAAGCCATGTCGGAGGCCTTAGTGTGGCTTAAAAACTTTCCACACTTGGGAGTAAACCGTCCACAAATCCGTATTGGAGTAGCGTGGTGGAGTATGCCCACGGTCTCCTTAGAATGGGGACAGACCCACGCTTCGTCTACCAATGCCTCACCCACCAATGAGTTGAAACCAAATCAATACAAACCAATATGGCCCTAAATCTTTCTAATCTTGTGATGAATCTTTCATTAAAGTAAACGAACTAAACAAATATGTTTTCCCGACGTCGGTAAACATAGGTCATAATATAAAAAATATAGTTTGGCCTTAATCTCGACTCAACTCAAAGTGAAAGACCTAAGGAAAGCTATACCATCAATTTATAACGTCGACAAATCACTGATAGAAATAAAACCTTTTACGATATCTTCCCAGAAAATGATCTTGTCTCTCCGCAAGCTCGCTGGAGATAAAGGATTATTGGCGTTTCGTTGAATTATGTCCTTAATGTTAGCCCTTTGTTGCCTGTATCTATATCGACACATCTTATGTGACTAATAAAATAACATGAGGGTACTATAATTTTGTTTGTTACTGTCATATGGAAATTGTTCCATATAACCAATAACAACTATAAAGATATTGAGACAAGCAAAAACTAACAAATTAATATAGTAACGTAATATTTTTTAATATTATGAATACGTACATTTTTATTGAAAGTTCAATTCATGAGAAGTGGATCACTTAGAAACAAACACAAATACACACAACTAAAACATATATTTACCTATCACATTAATACCAACTTACGAGAGTTGACGTGAAAGAAAGATCAAACCTAGACCCGTTGCTCTGCAATGTCACAACTAAGCTACAGAAATAACACAGTGTCGCCAAATACGATGTAACTGTAATAAGAAAAGAAACGCAATGTCGCCAAATTCAATGTAACTGTAATCGAAGAAAAGAAATTTATAAGAGAATATGAAACTACTTCAGCACTTAAGGTAATGACGGACCATCTGTGAGAAGTCGAGGCTAAGAAAGTTTTCGCATCCATCACGATGTCTTGCTGCTGGTCATTGAGTAAACAATTTCTAGCGACATTTCAACAAGCGATCGATCGATAGTTATTTCAATTGTCGTTAAGTTAATTAAATGAATAGTATTATGACCAGCATTACGTTAATAGGCGCGACTTAAAAAGGATATAATTTAACCCTCATTAATATGCCGCAGTTATTAAAAATGTAACAACTTATTTTTATTTTAGGTGTGCAATAAATATGCTCCAATATTTTAACAGCAGATACTTAAAATAAAAAATCTTTCTATAACTTAATTTTCTAATTCTTAATGTTGTTACCTAAAATCTTCAAAATTAATGACATCTACGGATTTTGAAAGGATCTTCCAACAAAAGTGATAATTGTCAATTTACACGACTCTTGGCACCGACTCTCTGGCCCTGAACTGATCAAATTAACTCAAGATCGGCCCGACCTAGGGTTGCCAACTATACTGTGAGGAACGGTATTAAATAGGTTTTAACTAAGTTTGAATTTTTACTAATCTACAAAAAAAAATAGTGTTTTCAGCATAATTTCTGTATGTTGCAGTGTTCTTAAATGCTATTTGTTTTCCTTCTTAGGCCTAAAAATATTTTATTTCCTTTTAAAAAAAAGTTGCCAACCCTAGCCCGCCCGGCAGCTTCCCACCGTCTCGTAAACTTCCTTCACTTGTTTGATATTAACAACAGTCCAAAGCTGAGGCTTGCTTATGATTGATGGTAATTACTGTTGACTGCAACCCACTGCCACTGTGGAGCGTTGAGCATGAGTCTCTTGCTGTATATGAGGAGCGCTAGTCTTTTGACAGGCCGGTTGATCCAGTGGTCAGTGAACCTGACTGCTACGTCGATGGTCGTTAGTTCGATTCCACCCAGGTCTAACTTTTCTCTGATGATCAGGAATGTTTGTTCTGGGTGAAAATATCTATAAGTTTGTGTCTATAATATATATGTATATGTTATCAGTTGTTTGATTACCATAGTACAAGCTAATGCTTTGTTTGGGTTCATTGGCCGTGTGTGTGTTGTCTAAAAATATTTATTATTATTTATTTTATGCCATCCTGACGTTACCAACGGGGACCGATGTCTTTACGTGCCTTCTGAAACACGGAAGCGCTCATGAAACATGTGCCACTAGCGGTCACCCAGGCTCCTACCGACCGCGCCTTAACTCGGCTAATCGTTTAGCATCGACGCGGCCTCTCGACCGAACACTTCTACATAAATTACAATTAATTCCACGAACAAGTCGCTCCGCCCACCTAAATTTTTTTTGAAAGGTTAAAAAATTTAATCTATCTCGCTGGAAACAGTCGACATTTTCTTTAATTTAATAGCTCGAGTTTCCTCAGATTATTTGATTAGCTTGACAAGATAAAATATTTCTTCAGCAACTTGTGGATTTTTGTCTTAACGTATTTTATATCCGATTTGTGAGTTCACCGACGGCCACACCTGTAACGTGCTATTATTTTTTAAGTCTTTTGAGTGTGAAGAACTGTAGGCTTATAATAAATACTTGGATTTATTTTAGCTTAAAAAAAGCGGCAGTGGCCAGTCTGTTTGAGCGTTGTTCTCTCAAACGGAAGGCTTGGGTTTGAATCCTGTGAGCAACTCTTATTTTGAAAGTTATGTGGTGAAAGTTTGTTATAACTTTGTGCTGAAACGAGCTCTGTCGCGAGTTCCCCAAAAATTTCACGAAAGTGATATCTACCGCTCCATTCCTGGCCAGCGTGGTGGGCTATTGCCTGCAGGCACTCCTCAAATTATAGAAGGACACTGGGGGCCCAGCTGTGGGACAGTTATAGGTTGCGATGATGTATTGTTCCCTACTAATCCAAAGTTCTCTTCAACATTTAGGGACCTCGCTGCTCTACATCATATTGGTACAGAGGTTGGTTAATGTCCAATCAAAGACAAACCAAGATCTAAGGATAAATAACATGGAGGTATAAAATACTAAGTCATTGATGGAACAGGCGCTGGAATATGGAGTCATTAAGAATCATAGTGTGTTAAATAGGTACATCATTATAAGGGTCATCAATAGACTACTTCATCATGTCGTGTGATGTGTGAGGGTGCGTGATGATGAGTAGTTTCCAAGGGTGTTCAGTTTACAAAGGCTCAGCCCCTTCGCAGCGGAGCGGCCTAGCTTCTTAAAGATAGATCGCTCCGTTATAGCATCGCACCGCTCCGCCTCGCTTCGATTCAGTGCGGTTTGACCTTTAGTTTGACAGTCTGCTTCGACCTTTTAACGACAGATGAGCCTCCACCCACTGCCATACCAATATAAAAATGTGAAGGTGCCGCCGCAGATCTTTCTAATGATGCAAAAGTTAACGCACTCAGAACAATAAGTCGCCTCGAATGCCCTTTTGTTATTCGTATGATAGAGCTCTAGCAATTATTGTTCGTTATCCACGACGGCTTTGTTGGCAATAAATACATCACAATGAATGAGCTGTCTCCGTCTAAATATAAATAAAACATTCTGAACAGAAAATCTATTCGCTCCAGAAATATCTGGTAAAAAGTGTGGGCGGCGCGCGGCAGGAAGACAGATGGTATAAAGGCATTCATTCCAACAGGGAAACGTTGTTTGTCCGATCAACACTCTACATATTGCTACGAAATTACCTGTTTCGTTTTTATAACTGGCCTGTCGGTCTACTGGTTACTAAACTCGGGTACTAAGCCGGGGTCATGGGTTCGAACCTCACCCAGAACAAACTTTTCTGTGACGAATGTTTGTTTTGTGTCTAGGTTTAAGAAACATATCTAAGTAGATGTATATTTTTAAATTTTTATATGTACTACCTACCTAAAGGATTATGTGTGGTTTATTAATGAACCTAAAGCCATTAAATAAAAGAAGGGCTTATAATTGAGTGCAACGACTGCACAGCATGATTACCAAAATAACAATAATATTTAAATAGAGTGCTGCCCTCTAGTATAAACAAGCATTCTAAAGTTAATTATTCTGAAGTTTTTAATATTGCTTTGTTTAAGATCAGATGACCGTGTTGTTGTCCCGATATATTTAAATTTATTTGTGTTTTTATTTCCCTACCAAACTTGTTTTTACCGAGAACAGTCTTGGTTTACTGAGTAAATAATGACGGGCCTGTCGCCTAGTTGGTAGGGACTGCAAAGCAAGAAGTTCCAGCTCTGATTCCCGGTCGGGGTAACCGAGCATGTGTGAGATAAACGTTTGTTCTCGGATTTGGGTTGTCCATGTCACTCGGACATTGTGAATGTTAGGGAGGGTACATATTGTATATTTATAGCTGCTGTGGGCAATTCACAGTAAGTAGAGATAACCTAGTGATGCGAACATTGGTCTCTCGAATACGACGTCGTGGGTTCGAACCCTGCGCGCACATTTAATTTTAAAAAAAGTTATGCGCGTATTACAGTTTAATTATCACTTGCTTCGATGAAGGAACATCATGAGGATGCCAGCACTGAGAGGTCCCCGTGAAGTTCTCGAAGGTGTGTGAAGTCTACCAATCCATACTGACCCACCGTGGTGAACCGTTTAAATATATAAACTTCTTTGGACAGCTTACATACTGCCGTTTGACCCCATACTAAGCGTTAACGTGGTGATCAGATAACTAATAAACATGCATTTATACTTTTAAATACAGGCTTAAATAGATTTCAATTACACCCAGACACACAGAACAAACATTCCTGCTCATCACAGAAAAGTTTGACCAGGGTGGATGTCGACGCCACGACCTCCGGTGTAGTAGTCAGGTTCACTAACCACTAGACCAACCAGCCTATCAGAATTATTCAATTTAGTTTAAATAATTAACTAACTACTCCAGAAATGGGAATTAGGAGTTGCATGCACATTTATTAATAATAGCTTTTAAATAATTAAGTAATTCCGAATGATTGATTAAACAAAGCCCTTTAGAAAAACTCTTGGCGATTTAGCCTACTGACCTGTATATATTTCCAACTTATACTCTCCAATTTGTTTCTATGAAGATGATACAGGTTAAAAGTCAGTTATAACGACTATATTACTCTGGCCCTAGTCTAGGTGCGGTTCCTGGCCAAGCCATATAATTATGTTAGACGAATAACTGTTGTGGTTGTAGACATGCCTTTTTATGTTAGCTGATATTTTGGAACACTGGGAACCCTTGTGCAAAACTCGTAATAATATTATAAGTACGAAAGTACACCTAACAAAGGCTACTAAATGGAATTGAATTAAATTTTGCAAACAGACAGATTTTGATCTGGAATAAAATATAGCCTGCTTACAACTCGGGCGAAGCCGCGGACGAAGCTAGATTTATAAGTTATATTTTACAAACATGACTGTACCATTGGAATAAAATTTACTCTTTATTGCCAGTAGTGACACCTAGTGACAGGTTGAAACATGTCAGTAGGCTAACAGAGACATCTATGTATCTCTATGTAACTGCGAACGTACAACAAACTAAACGTAGTGTTTCGGTGTACCGCTAGATGGAATTACTTAATAGCATTCTCATTCTATCCTTGTTCGATAGAGGGCGTTCCATGCACAAGGCACATATTAATCACATTTATTTATATTATGTTTTTGTGTAAAGGTTTCGTCCACGATGTATTATTAAATTATTTATAATTAAGTAATAAAACTAATGATATATTGAAGCGGTCATAGCCCGGCACGAAGGTTCGTTTCGATTGTTAAGTACCTAACAAAGGTTGCGGTTGAAGACGCTATGCTTGGGAGAGTACGCAAACACGTCGTCCCTGGTTCCTATCGTTAGATAGCAATCCTTAAGCCACGTTGGCGGTAATATATTATATTAATAATAAACTTCCGATACTTGGGCTGGCTGCCCCCACGAATCCGCATTGGAGCTGCGTGGTGGAATATCCTCAAGACCTCTTCAGTATAAGGAACGACTTGTGTTCAGTAGTGGGCCATCAATGGGTTGAAGCCAATGATATATCTGCATATTGATACGTGGTAAATAATACTGTATTACTAAGACAATAGGCGACAACATTATTACTAGGTAGCTTAAATTGTAATCCCATTCGTACTTCTTCTACGAAGCTGTTCTCTGTCTGTAACTCTGTTTCTTCTATGAAGTCTCGTATAAGAATTAAAAGGCACTTACACACCCAGGCCTTAAGGCTTTTTGGGCTTCAGCCTGGGGCCTGTGTATAAAAAGGGACCCAGCTCCAATTAAAAATAGTAATAAACGATAATTTATTTATTTATTTATTTTATTTTATTGTGTACAAGTAAACAAACAACAAAAGTATGTAGATATATTAAAGGTTTTTGACAACATCTTGACACCATTGCCTATAATAAATGGGCCCCGGAGTAGAGTTAGCCAGGGCCCTCAAACATTATGATCACACCGCAGTTCGGCCCACTTCCCTGTGTCGCGGTAACGGTCCCAGACATACCTAACACCTATAAACGCAGAATAACCGTTCATCTGTCCCATATGGTCTTTCCCCTCTTTCAAAAAGCCACCACCATAAGATCTTTCATATTAAGCTCTAACAGTTTACTTTAAATCTTTAGGAGTAATATTTGACGTTGGTCAAGACTTGTGCAAGTAACGTAAACCATGTGCTATTGATAGCCACCATCACACAGTAACCTGCAACCTTGGCCGGATTGTAACACTCCACCGTGATGATGTAAGGAACCAGGATGGAAGACAAAATGTAAACAAGATTCCAATAGGAAAGAAGGTTTCGGATATCTTCGGTACGTATAAAATCACAACGCTATTTGTGGACGTAAAATTTATTGTTGTTTATTATTGTTTTTTGTTAAGAAAGGAATATAGAATGGCTGAGAAAGTATTTACGAATTGAATCAATTTGAATGAATGGATAGACCTATATACTATTTTTGCTTAAACTGCTAACAACATACATATGTATAACTTTACTTTTCATGGAAGCGTTTTAAAGTTTGTTATACAACAAATTTTTTTTACTGAACTAACAACTAGTTAATTAAATTATTTTTATTTTACTAAAGTACATCCTGTTTTTTGTAATTTATAATATTTAAAAGCTTTTATTTAGCTTGCAGTGTATTTTTGTGTATTAGTATATATGTGAGCTTGTTTGTTAAGTGTTCGGGTCAAAATTTTGCAAGCTTAATTAGACCCACCTCAGTTGCAATGACAATGCGTTTTTATGATAAACATGACGTGATATTACGTTCACGATTGGCTCCAGACAAACGAACGCTCCGTTAACAATACAGTTGTGTATTTCTTTGTATTATATAGCTCTATAATTAAAGCTTGTGTTTTTAAATATTTTAATAAACTCTTGCACTGGAAAACTGCAATTATGTTTTAAATGAACTGACATCGGTAATACATCCTAAAGGATTCATGGATACTGTCTTATTTGTTGTCTCATTATCATTCAAAGTTGTTTATTTATTTATTTTACACCTTAAAACTAACAAATCTGGTACGAGTCCTAACGCGTTAGCGTCATTTATTAAAATGTGCTGACCAAATTAACTTAATACAAAAATTGATTCAATTAGATGAATACGAATAATATAAATATATCAATTATAATTCCCATTAACATAAATTGCCATATACTTGGGTGATACTAAAAAATATTTTTCGGATACGCATTCAAGGCACGTAGCTCGGTTACTGAACATCCCTAGTGTTATATTTGAAGTGTGGTAAGTGTTAGCTACACCGCAGATACATTCAGTAAACAAGCGACCACCGGCCGCCTGGCCGTCACTGCTGTAACTAACGGCACCGTCAGACCACCAGTCTCGGTGCTACCGGTAAATGCCGGTAAACACTTTGTCTTGATGCTTTACACATTTTTGTATAAAATTGGGTTTCGTATAATTGATTGAACTGCATTATTATCAATAAATTGTCAAACATATAATTACTTGTATCATTTAAATTTAATTAATGTACTCATACAGATATTTTTATTATTTTGGGCCGAATTTTTTGAGTATATCACTTTTTAGGTGCATCATTGAGAAGGAGACAGAACGGAAAAACTGTTCAAAATGCCATATGTCAGTAAATAATATGTCGGTCGTATAATACCAGAACCCTTCCTGTTTATTTATCACGTTTATTTTATTTCTAATTTTCTAATCTACTATTTCCTATGAAACTGTAACTAATCGAATCGACGATAGTTTTTTATTATCCAAACAATATCACTTCACTATAACACATATTAAATCGATACCATTAGAACTAGTGATGTAACGTCGATAGGAGGTGCAAGGACGAGCGCGAAAACTCTCACGGCTCGCTTTACTGAAAATGTACGTCATACCTGCACCCACATGCACAGGTATAGGTAGTGACGTGGAGGTAGTGATGTAGTGAGGCGAAGCGGTAGTGAGGTGCAACCAGCATGGCGCACAAAGAGAGCAACGCATTTCAAACTATTCCTCCTCGAACCGTCGCCTTGGTAACGCGCGCGACGCCGCCGCGCGGCCGATGACCCCGCCGCGACGCGCCGCCCGCCCTGTCCGCCCTGCCGCCCGCCCTACGCCCGGCCTTATTTGTAAACAACAAAACCTCTATTTATACCACTCGACTGCGTTATTAAAGATTCCCATCAGATTAGTGGAGTGATACAACAGGTGTTTGTGGGTAATGTGCGTTCAGCTGCTGCATGTAGCGCCCATGGGCTCGTCCGGCCTTGTCGCGCGCCACGCGGGTGAGGGAGACGGGAGATCGGTCAAAAAAGGTAAGTGCATAATTGAGTTGCAAAAAGGCGAGTCGTACGTATTAGTATAGAGTTCAATTAAACAGATCTCGTTTTCGCTTCGTTTCCTAAATTTAATAGTCGCGTAAGTAAGATTACTTCTACTCATTTCTTGTAACAGCCTTATTTGGTTATTAAAAATTACCTGATTTTGTTAGTGAAACACATAACTAATTTTTTTATGAAAATGTCCAATAAACGAGCAAAATAGAGGTGTGACAATAACAGTAATGGCCTCCACAGCTGCCTTGTCGGCCAAAAAAGAAATGAAAGAAAAAATCAGTACATTGCGCCGTACGAGTTGATCTGAGGCCATGTCCAGGAATAAGGCAGTGGAGAAGAGTACAGTGTAGGTGTCTTCAAGGCAAGACAATTGCTTTAACAGCTTACACAATCGCCACTTACCACCAGGTGGGATTGAAGTCATTAATGTTTGCTTATAATATGTTAGAAAAATCGCAGAAACATGTCACATAGCAGGTAACATCTGTCGCCTCTTACGATTTCTCGGTGCCAACAAGGTATTGCTAACAATATTTCATGCCGCCCCACACATTTGCTCCAGTTCCGGCAGCATAAGGGTAAGGAAAGGTTACTTGGTACTTAGCTCAGAATACTTAATGCTTACTTAAGCCACTCCTTAGTAACTCAGGAAGGATAACAATATATTAACAATAACCACGACCCACATACTGCAGTTATTTGTTAACATTGATATGCCATGATATTATTTTATGACGTTTCCATCACCGCAGCAGAGCAATACGATAAGGAGTATTCTCGACCTCGCCGCGGCATCATCTGCTTCCACTTGACCAGAACATATTTACGAGCCTGTATTAGTTATTTATTGTTATGACACCCACGTCATAGCACCAGATCATATGCTCATGTTATGAGCTGTGTGAGTTATGAGTATAAAGGAATTATGTGATTATTTGCGTACTTGTAAAATCCATAGCTTTTTGTGTACGTAAACAATAAAGCTTTTTAATGTAACATAAACAAATACAATTGTATAATAAATAAATATGTTTGGACAACTCACACATGGTCATCTGACCCCAAGCTAAGTATGTGGTGATCAGACAACTGATAAACATACATATATAGTTTTAAATACATATTTATATAGATATTTATACCCCGACACAGAACAAGCATCACAGAAAAGTTTGACTTTGGTGAGAATCGAACCCACGACCTTCGGTGTAGCAGTCAGGTTCGCTAACCACTAGACCAACGGGTCTGTCAAAAGTGTATGTGTGACTGTAAGCTATTTACGTATTTTTACCTATACTAATAATAAAACTGTTACGGGATTAATTCTGTATAATAAGTTCCTTTTTATAATTTCGATACAGGGAGGCCTTATTATCGAAATAGAGACCAAAATATATATTTTTTATTTATTGTCTGTCTGTGTGTTCGAGCTTCACGCATAAACCACTGGAGAGATTTAGATGTAACATGGCATAGTCGCAGTTGAAAACCCGAGAAAGGTTACAGGATATGTTTTATCCCAGGATAAGACTTAGTTCCGTACAAAATAACAAGTTAGAATTAGTGCACCAACTATGAAACCAATCGACCAATTTAGATGAAATTTGGCATGTTTGTGGCTTATGTATGTAAGGACAAATGGGTATAGGATACTTTTGATCCAAGAAAACTGGGTTGATCCCGCGCGATAACAGGTTAAAATTAGTATGGTAACTGTGAACCAAGGGCAATTTCTAGTTTTTAGTAACTGCTCATAATCGAAGCACCCACAGC
>DWJZ01007712.1:0-11884 GCA_018249125.1 Asbolis capucinus
GGCGGGAACGGAGTTAGGATACACATGTGATATCTATCTATAGTGATGCAATATGAGATTCAACCTACATTATTGAGAATCATCTCATCGCTGAGGAAACTTAGAGTAAACTCCACGCTGCTGCAATTCAAGTAGTTAGAGAGGTCACATAAACCATATCAAATGATTCCGAATATGTCAATGTCATAGGCATATTTGTCACGACTCTTATTCTAACGATGTAGGACCTCGATATTTGATACTCATACCTCATGAAGCCCACTGCTTGAATGATACACTGACAGACAGAATAATGATGGAACTAAATGACATCAGTCATGCGAACTTCTATCAACTGCCAGTTGCTAGTAGCAACCAGCTTTACAAATACAAGGAATGATTTTAGGGGTTGAGATCAATGTACGAGTATAGTTGAGTGTGTATAGCTCCTGTAGTGCCTAATAGCAATTACATTTATAACAAACGTTGCTATGAAGTCTATGGGAGGTAATTATTTTCTTATGTGTAGGGTTTTGTGTAAAAATTATAATATTACTTATATTATTAAGTCATTTTAATTATTCATTACCTGTAGCAAGATTTTAGATTTCCCATTCGATGCTAATCACTTAATTAAGTGGATAGGCTGCCAGTTTGAGAATCATGAAACGACAATTAATATTAAAAGTACAATTTAACACAAACACTACAAAAAGAAAATTAATTCAAATTTAATAAGAAGTCTTAGATCGTGGTCACAGACAAAGAGAATAAAGTGAGAGTTCGTGGAAATGCACAGAGTAATATTTTAAAGGAGAAATTTGTAGAGCGTTCATGCCCCTGCATTTAAGTGCACTTGTAACTGCTATAATTTGTGAGTGTTAACCCGACAAATAAAATCAAGTTTCAGTCGACAGAAGTGCTTTTATGATATATTTTAATCGATTTCAGAGAAGGTTTTTAATTCGACACCTATGTACATATGTGTGTGATATTATTACAACCTAAAAATTGTCTTCGCTTCGCTTCGTAAGAAAAGTTGTGAATATGAATTTTAACCTAGTATCCCACAGGAACAAAGCAGTTTTCTGGGATAAAAAGTATCCTATAAACATTATCCTTACATACGTTATAAATATGCTAAATTACATCTTAATTGGTCCATTGGTTTCGGAACTCCCATACTAATTATTGCCCTGTTATTCTGCTGGAACTAAGCCATTTCTTGGGATAAAATATATCCTACAACCATTCTCAGGTCTTAAACTACGACTATGCCAAGTTTCATCCAAATCTGTCCAGTGGTTTTTGCGTGAAGCACGAACAGGCAGACAAATAGGCAATAAATTTAAAAAAAATGTTTAGGTCTCTATATCGATGATAAAGTCTCCCTGCATTAAATAAAAAGAAATACTTAATGTACAGAATTGAACCTGTTACAGTTTTATTATTATTATTGTAGATTCTAAATTTTGACATAAAAGTCATTTACAAGAAAATCTACAAAATTTTATAGACCTTTAAATGATCCGAAACAATTTTTCGGATTTCAACAATTTTTTTTTATTTGACTACATTTAGTCGAAAGTTAGCGAAAAAAAGTATATCATTTTTTCCAACACCACAAGATAGCGTAAAAATATTCCTATTGAAAATTGAATTTTGTAGTAATATGAATGATAATGTCCCGGTAGCGCCCTTTGGTTACTCAATTCAAATTAAATTAATCTTTGTACCCGAATGGTTCCCACGCCGTGGACGAATAATAATTTAATGGAAATTGATGTATATTTCCGAATAATCAAGTACCTAGTTTACCAGTTCAAGCCCCTCTTTAGAAATTCACAGAACTTTTAATGTCTAAATAATTTCCTTTTAACGGGATTAAATGAAATATGCAGTGAGAGCAAAGCTTAGTGGATTAATACACTCCATCTTTAACACCACAGGGAGAACTGTTCGTTTATTATCTACAGAACAGAGCAACTTTTATAAATTTAATGTTTTTATCCATACTGTAATGGAAATTATTTTAGTTATAACTTTTCCCAAATGAATTTATTAGTACTTTTTGTTAAAAGCTTTTATTAAAATTGCAGTGTATGGTTGTATATTAGTATGTTAGTATACTTTTATATTTGTTTGTTACGGGTCAAGTTTTGCAAGCTTAACTAGACTCATTTCGAGCTGAAATTGTGCACAAAGTTTCCAACCAGATGACAATGCATTTTCATGACAAGTATGACCTGATAGTTCCTTCAGGATTGGCTAAGGGATCAGGATTGGATAAGGGAACTCCTCAACGGGTAACAATACAGTTATGAAATTTTGTGTATTTCTTTGTATTAAAGATCTATAATTAAAACTTGTTTTTTAATATTTTCAATGAACCTTGGGGTACCTCTACCGATTAGTTGTAGCAGTAATATTGGTTTCACTGTAGAGATATGAATTATCTTTTTATATTAGAGATTTAAAAGACAAAAGATTGGATCCATTTTGCATGCCGGGATTCTTATTACACAGGGGATATGTACAGGCCATTACCCATGCTGGCCAAGTGTGGATTAGGGAACTTCACATACCTTGAAAAAATTGTGAGGAATTCTGAGGGGTACAGGTTTCCTCACGATGTTTTCCTTCACCGTAGCAAGTGATAAACAATTTCTGATACGCATCACTGTGGAATTTACAGGTGCGCGCTCCAGGGTTTGAACCCAGAACCTCCCGTTTGAGAGTTCAGTGGTCAACCCATTAAGCTATCACTGCTTAGCTTATACTGCACCTTTACCTATTCCCACATAATTATGACGCGTTAAATAGAATAGAGTGAAAACTTTTATAAGCTCAGAATTAATAGCTTCTAAGCTCGAAATTAATGCAGGGCTTTATATAAAAGGGTCTATTATGATGATATTCTTACAAGAATGAATGTATTAATGAAATTTTTAATTCAAATTCGAGAAAAGACGAAAGAAAAAAGCACTTTTATGTAATAATTTTGTATTGTAATGCATTTTTTAAGCAATGGTGATAACTACAATATATAGATAAAACAAAATAAGTATAATAACTTGTATTTATAATTACTATGTACCATAGCGAAATAAATGTATTCTATCTTTCTTTCTAAAAGCAATGATATTTTAAACACATTATTGTATAAAAGGTTTACCCTAAATATATACGTACTAACAGACTTGTTCTTTTTTTACTTGTTCTTTTTTTAAATACTAACCTTTTCGAAACTCAAACTATGCCATCAACTTTAAGTCTGGAGACATCCCACTGTTATTTTTTCCTTTTTTTGTAGAGTACCAACTCCTCGCGGCTCTGTTTCGAGTACTAGCAGCATCAGCGCTGGATCCAGAATTGCCCGCCTTCTATCCCAAGGAGTGCGCGGGACGACTGAGGAGACCGGCGCCGATACTCCACGACGGCTTAGCTGGGAAAGGTAAGTGTTTTTTCAACTTTCTCTGTCTTGTAATTCAAATAAGACCTATAGTCCGATAAAATCTTGTAAACAATTGTAAAATATTTATATCAAAGCAATATTTAAAAAGTTGTTTTATAAATAAATAAATATCTTTGAACAACTAACAAACGTCCATCTGACGCCAAACTAAGCGTTAGCTTGGACTGTAGTGATCTGACAACTGATAAACATAGATATATATTTTCAAATACATACTTATATGTAGATATTTACACCTATACATGCGGAACAAACATTCCTGCTCGTCACAGAAAAGTTTGACCTGGGTGGGAATCAAATCCACGATCTTCGGTATAGCAGTCAGGTTCGCTAACTACTAGACCAATCGGCTTGTTTCAACTTTCTCGTTATTTTTACAAAGCGCGGGTCTCGTGACATTGAAAAATTATTACGGCCCAAGCGTAATATCTTGATATTAGTGTATACCAAGTAACTAGAAGGCTTCGTAAGAAAACTGTAGACGTCCAGTTTTTAGTTACAAATTCTCTTTTGCCTTATAAAATGTATGGGCTCTCTATAGCCCATTTTGCTATACCATCGTTCATTAAATCAAAAATATATACAAAGTGAAACAAAATATTGCCATGAATATATCAAACAAAAATATGCGTAACTAGCGACCGGGAGCTCGGCGATGAAAGCGAAAATTCACATAAATATTTTATCCGATGTAATCTGTATTTATAGCCACAGCTCAACCAAATTTTATAAAGGTTTATAAATTATACATCATAACTTTCCGTGAAAATTTATTGATGAAAGTACTTGACCTCATTCATAGTACTTTTTTTATCAATAATGGAGATGTTTTGTTTTATCTCTCAAGTAACGAGAACATGGGTCTCTTGATAGTAAGTAATAATGCCACTGTAGGATGTAACGCTAAGAATGTCACCGACGCGTTGAGTATGAAGAAGCAGGGATGGAGTTTTGTAAGCGTATCTGAAACAATCGGATATCCGAAATAAAAATAAATCTTTGACCGTATCCGTTACAAAAGCTTCGGAGAAGAGTGAAGTTTAAATAAAACGTCCTACGACAGACATTGACTGTCTTTCGACTCCATCATTAGGTCGACTTATAAAGTTGTAGAGTCGATTTATTTAGTAGTTGTGTTTAAAAATTCTTAATTTTTTATTGATAAGTCATTCCTATACTTTTTTAAAGTTTCCCTGAAATTCTATGGGATACTCTCATTAGATCCTAGTTTTCATATCATAGGACCACCCTTGTAATATCACTAAACTCAGTTCATAAACGCCGAAGTTATCCGCGAACAAACAGAAAAATATATACATACATATGTACATATATTGGTCGTATTCGAAGGATTCGAGAAACCTCATTTTTTGAAGTAGTTTAAAAATATTGCAATGACATTCAGCGACCGCACTCACTGTCAATTACTCCACTGACTGGCCATAGTTTTGACAACTTGCCAGATGGATGAGTTGGTCCAAACGATATTAGTTTGGTTTGTCTTGTTGGAACCAGGAATTTATTTTTGTAGCGGATTATAAAAGATTAAGAAAGTTAAAACAAGAATGTTAAATAATTCAAAATACATCTATTTACATAAATTAAAATGTTATGGGACTTTGCAGTTGCGCTTCCAAAGATAATTTCGTGATGTAATTTCCACTAATTGCCTCGGCTCCTGTCGGTAATTCCTCTGATGGGCTCAATAACGTCACATGGGAGTCGGATGACACAACTAGCCTTCAAAATTAAGTGCTAAAATATATTATGTAAATACAAAAATGGGATATTTAACAAGATTTTATTTAATCAATTACAATTTATTTTATTTATTAATTAATACTAATTATAAATAATAATAAGCCTTTTATTCGGAATTAATTTATTTACTTATTTATACTATTACACTGTTACGTAGCTATATATATTTTAGTTAATTAAAAAAAAATAAAAAATATTTGCATATTTGGTGCTTCTTTATTTTCTGTAGGTCTGTTTGTCAATTTACAAAGGCCTCCTCCAACCTATTCCATTCTGATCTCTCGCTGGTCTCTCTACTCCAAGTGATACCTGCAACCTTCCTGATATCATCAGTCCATCTTTTTTGTTGCCAGCCTCTTTTCCTTTTGCCTTCCATTGGAACTTGGCATGGCACGATTCATCGCATTATTTATACAGCATATTATTATATTAAATTAATTGCCCTTACGTCGCTTCAGAAGAACCAGTTACCAGAAAAAACCCTAGATTTTAATTATATAGCTTTTGTTACTCTTAAGATTCTATTGTACTCGTACATACATATATTTACAAACTAATGTTGTAAATCTACTAGTTTCGTTGCATATTTGGTTCAAAACAAATAATAAAATATTTCTTCTATATAATATTAGTATAGATTCCCTTGTCAATCTACCTTCAAACTAAGTTGTAAGGATTCTCTAAAGTATTGAAACTTTCTTCTACCCACAGCCTTAATTATTAAACTAAGTGTTAATAATCGCGAAAGATTATTTATATTATTTTAACTGTTGTAAGTGCGGTTACTTTAGGATAATTAAAGCTGTATGAAGTTAACGTGAAGTTGTTATTATATGAATTAATTAATATTAAAAGTTTTCTTATTTATTTTGCAGTTATTATAATTCAAAATTAAATGTAAGTGTGGGAGTTAATTAAATCTGTTGATACAAAGTAATGAGACCTACATAGTAAATAGTAAGTTACTTTTTTTCAGAGGTGTATTTAAGATGTTGCTACTGAATACAGGAAGGAGGTTAAAATTATCAATTTGAATTCCTTAATGTTGTACAGTTTTGACAAAATTACGAACATTGCGTGACTGTGCGTGTGTTCTAAGTGATTATGTTACTCTGTGTCACGAACATGCATTTTTAATCTATTTCTCTAACATCATTAAAAAAATATATGTACAAAATATGTAGTCTGTTTACCGGCTCTTGGTCTATAACAAAATTGGAAGCAAGACGAAGCAAGTCCAGTACTAAATTTGTGCAAAGATCCTGTCTCGTAGCACATTCGTAGAACACACGTAGCGGTTTGTAGAGCCGTAGCACGGAAATGTAGCAAATGGGAGTCGTTCCTCACAAAGGATGAATATAGCGAGGTTCATTTTGTTGAAGTATTAAATCTTGCAAGTCGGGATGTGTTGGCATTAATCTAAAGTAAGTAGCAATCTGTAGAATTCCTTAAACAATCATAGCCTATGGTTTGAAAGTTTATCTCTAGAATGGGAAGATCTGGGTTCGAAAATTAGCGCCGTGGCAAATGTTTAAGGTATTATTCTGAGTTGCATTGATTAATAATTGATAATTATTAAAACAAGCTATAATGTAAAATATTATTTCGTATTTTGTTTACATTTTATGTTTTTTTTTCTAATTTCTATTATTTTGTTTTCTTTTTATTAGCTTCAAGTGATTTTTTGTTTTTTTTTTCTTTAAAAAAATTCGAGTATTTTGTGTTGAACAAATCTGAAATAGTCTTATTATTATAATAAGTGCATTTTTGATTTTCAAAACAAGCGTATTTAGAAGTAAATAATTGCATCAATGAAGGAAAATGTAAGGAAACCTGCACTCCTGAGAGTACTCCATAAAGTACTAAAAAGTGTGCGAAGTCCACCAATACTTGGCCAGAGTATGATCTAGTGACTACTAAGAAAATCATGATATATATAATATTGTGGTATAATTTTTTTATCATATGCTATCTCAAGCTGAATATGACGGAGGTTGCGTCAAGATGGAAAAAACGGACTACAGATTTAACTTACTTTCACGTCCGTTTGGTTTGTGTTTTTTTACATATTGACAGGCCGATTGGTCTAGTGGTTAGTGAACCGGACTATTACACCGGAGGTCGTGGGTTCGATTCCCACCGAGGTCAAACTTTTCTGTAATGAGCAGAAATGTTTGTTCTGTGTGTCTGGGTGTAAAAATCTATATAAGTATGTAGTTAAAAATACATATATATGTATTTATATAGTTTATATAGTTTATATAGTTTACCAGTTGTCTGATCACCATAGTATAGGCTTACGCTTAGTTTGGGGTCAGATATCATTTGTCCAAAGATATTTATTTATTATTTACTAGCTGTACCCGGTGCGCGTTGCTCCGCAATAACTCAATCCACTCATCTTCTGATTCTAAACAAAGTTACCAAAGACATCAGTGCTCTATCTCCTACCATTTTAGAGTCTATAAATTAAAAATAAAGAAACTTAAAGACAAACAAACTATGTATGTATATATACCCACAATCACACATATCACAAATACATCTATATATATATGTATGTATATACATACATGATTGTCGTAATTATAAATTTTTGTTTTATTCGCAAAGCAAATTGGTATAAATTATCAGATTGTTCTAGAATAAAACAACGTGAAGGTTGTATCTTTTATCTAGACTAGTAGTACTACTGAGGGGTGGTGTATTAATAATAATATGATCCAATTAGGGGTGCATGCTATTCATGCATACGCTTATACCCGCCTGGTTACTTTTGTATTTTATTTCATTTAAAATAGAAATCGGTTGATCTACATTTTTTTCAATATTGGAAAAATTGTGGTCGTCTATTTTTACAAGCTTTTATTTAACTTGCAAAGTATGTTTGTATATTAGTATGATAGTATATTTCTTTGTTACGGGTCAAATCTTGCAAGCTTAATTAGACCCACTTTAACACAACGGAGTTATGAAATTTTAAGTATTTTCTTGTATTTATGGATCTATAATTAAAGCTTGTGTTTATAAATATTTTTAACAAACCTTGTTATTTAATGAAATTGTGTCGTATCTATTTCTGAACGTGAAATAAGCTAATGACGTCATAAATTCAGGTTTTTAAATTATTGTTTTTTTTTATGTCGCTTAACTCAATAATTTAGATGCGGTTTTCACTTTTGTTTTGTTATTACAATTTCATTAATATTATAATACAAAGCATTTTAAACAGTAAAATTTCTATTATGAATTAATTTTATGAAAAAAAGGTATTAAATCATTTAATTTCATTTCAAGCCTATACTTTACTAAGGCTTTGAATAAATGAACTATGAATACGAAATATTATGAAAAAAGAAAATAAAAATTATCTTTCATTCCAAGTTTTCTATAGAGCTTATGTGCTAAGCTGTCATAGTAAAAGAGCGACACAACAAATGGTTCGCAGTACATCGCGTGTCATGTGTGACATTCATTCCAACCTCTCTGGCGTCCAGCGGGGAATGGATGTGACAACCGGGCAATGTTCCGTAACGTGTCCCACTTTAAAATGTACGTTATTTAATGTTCCGCTGTCACGTTTGAATTTGGAACACAATCCTGACTGCCCATTTATAAATTGTTGTGACGTGTGATTTGCTAGGGTATTTATAAATTGTGCCTCTTTGTTGTATCAATTCCTGTCAACCATTTTGAATTCGAATACAATTTAAATATTAATTTTTTTTTTTTAATATAATTTTCTGTATGACCATTTTCCGAACGTGATTTTTTAATTAAATTACAAAATATTGTTTTTACATTGCAATGTTTAATACAGAATCTGTCCCTCTTCTGGGAATTTGCGTAATGTACATACATATATGTACTATGTTGATGTCGAAAAAGTACGTATACGTACGTACAGAAAATCTTGCTCTTTCCCAGGTCCCCTACTCCCAGCTCTAGGGTCCTCTTCCCATCCCCTGGGAACCCTTACCCCTCCCTAGGTCCCTTGCCCCCTACCCCAGGTCCCATCCCCCTCTCCCTTGGTCCTCTATTCTCCCTCTTTGACCTTCACCCCTCCTCTCTCTCTCTCTTCCAACTCCCCTGGATCATAAACTGAGCACATACAAATAAAATAATTATCAAGCGAGAAATCTAATGTTAATTAGAAAACAAACAGTGGCGTGAGGTTACGACACTTAGTTATTAAAACTTGTAGAAATATGACGTGAACAGATTAACGAGAGATTGTGAGTACGCTACAATCATTATAACTTGCTAAGTATTTGTTTTAGTTCGGTTTAACTCTCCAAATAGTATTTTTAGTCTGTTTGCTCGAAATGCGTAATAATAAGTTATGGACTAACGGTTTGAATGTAGGTCGTTCGAAAGGGAGGTTCTAGGTTCTAAACCTCCTCGCACCTCCTGTTTCAAAGTGATCTGGGTAACTTGCAACTTGTTGATGGCCCATTATTGAGCACGGGTCTCTCTTCAAACTAAACAGGCCTATCAACATATACCAATGTAGATTTGTGGAGTTACGTGCGTATTACGTTAATAATATAACGTTATTAAAGTAAAATTATTTTAGTTAATAATCGCTTGATTCGGTGTCTGAAATCTACCACTTCCCACAAATTCAATTGTAATTCAATTATAAAATAATTTGTCATTGACTATACTGAAATTTTCAAACGTGTCCGTGGGTCAAATGCATGATAGTGTGGGTAGTATTTTTATTTTATGATTTTTATTAAATTTATCTATTTCAATTTCAATTATTTATTTAACGCATTTTAATATAAAATTATACTTTTTGCACTCCTTGGAATCTATAAATTTGCCAATGTTCGTAGTCCTCCATCCTCGTAATATTTGAGATTACTAGGTTACGCTCGCGCCTTCGCGTGTGCTGGTAAAAAGTTTTTTCTTCATCCATCCATCTATCCATCCATCCATCCAACCTTACAAACTTTCTCATTTATTATATAAGTATAATGAAATGATGATTTACTAGTAACTTCAGTTTCGTGTGATATCGCAGAATTCCCCGCTATTAATTTTGAGATGAGTTAGTAGCTCAAACTCGTCAATTATTCACACTAACTCGTCCCAAACTCGCAAACCACGGGGGAATATTAAACACCTACTGAATATTTAGTTATCAACTATTATTAACTCAATTTTGTTATATTACGAGTAGCTACGACTAAGCGCTCATAGCAGTCTGCCCGACGGATTGCGCCGATACAACATGATTGATGAAGTTAAGCAACCGACGCAGTGGAATGGGTACCGGGATATTGGCTTAAAAATATTTTTAAGCTTGCTTCGAAGGGCACGTAAAGCCGTCGGTACCAGTTGCCTTAAAAAATCAATTCTTAAGGCTTATCGGTAGACCGCGCCTCCGCCCACGGCTCCCCGCGTAATTCCAATGTTCTTAAAAGTAGCATATGTCACTCCAGAACATCAACTATCTCCATATAAAAACAAGTGAATCTTTCGGTCCGTTTTGAAGTGAAAGACAGACAAACACACACTTTGACACTAGATAAGATTGTCTTTATTAGCCAGCACAATAGTCCAAACACAAAGGTACAAACTACACAAAATGGGGGCCATTAGAACAACAAGAACAAGGTGTTCTCCTATTTACTTCAGGTTGATTTAGAAAGTTATAAGGTGACTAGAAATTGCCTTCGCTTCACTTCGAAAGAAGAGTTATCCAGTGATTTCAGACTTGCCATACTAATTTTAACCTACTTTCCCACGGGAAGAAAGCAATTTTCTGGGATAACAAGTATCTTATAATCATTGTCCTTACATAAACTACACACCTGCAAAATTTCATATTAATTAGTCCATTGGTTTCAGAGGATGCAAATTTTAACCTGTTATCCTGCGGGAACAAAGTCATTTCCTGGGATAAAAACTTTCACGGGTTTTAAACTTCAATTATGCCAAGTTTAGATATACATATGTAGGTATTTGGGACTAATACTAACGGTATTCTAGAGTAATACTTAACAGGAAATGAAAAGTATGGGAAGGTATCCCTGATAAAGTGTACATATGTGGCCCACTACAGAGCGCGGGTCTCTCATACTGAGGAAGCCTGTAGCACACTCCACCGCGCTGCTTTAATGCGGATTGGTGGAGAGGTTAGTAGCCAACCCAACCCATGATTTTATATCAATCGACGGTCTTCGACATGGCTTCAACGTGAACTCCGAAGCACAGAAACTCATGAAATTTTTGGCTCAACGAACACCCATTCTTATACCGCACCCACTATATTAACTTTTTCGATCGTGTAAAATCGAAACAAGCCACCTTATGTAAAGAACAAGTAATATTTGAAGTGTGCCCAAAATGTAATCTAATAAAGTCCCGCCCCACTTCACTTTACGGAGTTACAAACTTCTAAAGAAAGTGTTTCAGCTAAACGATCTTCAGGATTACTCTGTTTATTAAATAAACTTGCCTAATAATCTAGTTTTATGGATAAAATAGGATATCCCGACATTGTTTTAAATAAAATAAATAACAATTGACAGGCCGGTTGGTCTAGTGGTTAGTGAACCTGACTGCTACACCGAAGGTCGTGGGGTTCGAATCCCACCCAGGTCAAACTTTTCTGTGATGAGCAGGAATGTTTGTTCTGTGTGTCTGGGTGTGTAATAG
>DWJZ01007713.1:0-11883 GCA_018249125.1 Asbolis capucinus
GGGGCGCGCGCGGCGCCGCCGTCGTACACGCACCTTAGCGCGCGCGTCGCCGCTGCAGTATGTGAGGTCCGGGTCGGGCTCCGGCTCAGGCTCGGGCGCGGGCGCGGGCTCCTCCCGCAGCGCGCGGCGCGCCCGCTCCCAGTCCCGCAGCTGGCGCCGCATCTCCCCCAACGCGGCGCGCTCCGCCTCGCTCGCGCTTTCGCTGCTCTCGACGAGCCGCATTGCATACTTCTCCACCGGCGTTAACTGTCGCAAATGAGCGTCGGATGATTTATAACTTTTCGAGTAGAGCGCTAGTTAACCTCTAGCTCGTTTCCTACATGGGTCTGAACACCGGGTTCATCCAGGTACATGTTCCTCGCAACCGCGGCGGACAGTAGCTTTACACGTACAGGGTTCGCAGCTATGAGCTATGAAATATGTCGATAAGTCGAAAGTACCTGACTCATGAGATTGGCAAGCGCATCAGCGTCGGGGTCGTGCGGCGTGTGCTGCGCGTGCGGCGCGTGTATCTCGTCGTCGAGGGGCAGGGTCTCGTCGAACTCGGCCAGGTCCCCGGCGGCCTCGGCCCGAGCGGCGCGCGCCGCTGCCGCGTCCGCCTCGTCCTCGGCGGCCGCCAGCAGCCCCTCCACCTCCAGCTCGCCGCCGCCCTCCGCCGCCGCCACCTCCACCCCCGCGCTCGCCTCCCCGCCGAACAACTCCTTGATGTTGCTCTATAACAAGAAGTTATTTATATTAACAACTTTGAAAGGTGCAGTTAGTGTCACGAGTGTCACTTGAGCATAGGTGAAGGGGCAGGGAGGGTACACTGTCGAGTTACTACATCAATCGCACTATACGCGCCCTCACCCACCAAATTAGATCTTTTGATGAAAACTAATCAGAGATCTAGGTGGGTATAATAATATGTATATTATTAAGTTGAACGCGTAATGTTCCATTTGGTGGACCGAATAAAAAAGTGAGATTCAAACATATTCGATAAAGATATGAATATATGTAATAGGTAATATTAGAAGATTTTTAAATTAGGTAAAATATTCCAATTATGTAGAGAACTAGAAAATACATTAACGATATGTAAGCCAACGATATATATGGGGTTGTGCTGCTACGACAAACTTGTTACCATTACAAAGAGCGCAAAATAAGTTAGTAAAAGTTCTCTTTAAGTTAGACTATTTAACACCTACAAAAGACTTATAAAACTACGAACCTGTTTCACATCCAGCAAACTTATATTTATAATACATGCATGCTAGTAAGAAAAATTCTCAAGAGAACCATACATAGAAAATTACAATTTCATACTAAAATGCCAAGCAAGTTTGTCAAGCAACGAAAAAATACTAGCTTACTAAATGTACCAATTCCCAGAACATCATATAGCAAGCGAAATATTAAATATAAAGGAGCTAAAATGTATAATGATCTACCGGAAAGTATATCAAATGCAAGATTTATCATCAAATTTAAGAAATTATTAAAACAGCATGTTACCACAAACAAATACTAATAATTTAATCTTAAAAAAAAATTGAGTTATACGGTAATTATAAATATACACTAATAAAATAAATAATAATATTAAGGGAAAAAAAACAAGTACACGGTAATACGTACAAATACACAAACACACACACATCACGTTCACACTACACACATACCACTCTAGCACAACACACACGCCACCTACACGCAGTACTCACGCATAAGACATACACAACATTATTTTACACACATTTGCCATTCACACAACACACTCGCCAAGTAGCCGCATGCTGAACATAGGCCATAACAAATTATAGTATTTAACTTTCTCATTTTAAGTGATGTAAAAGTCTTATGAGAAATAAAAATCTTTAAGCCCGCACCCAACCCTCACTGCCTTGTTATATTTATGTTTTATTGTCATGTCATTTAATTGAGATAGTAGATACTGACGGCGCGTAGGTAGGAGGTGGTGAAGTGTCCGTCCTCGATGGCGCGGTTGCCGAGCGCACGCTTCTGGTCCGCCTTACGCAGGATGTTCTCCTCCACCGTGGCCGCCGTCACCAGCCGGAACACGTGCACGTCGCGTGTCTGTCCGATGCGGTGGCAGCGGTCCTGCGCCTGCGCGTCCATCGTCGGGTTCCAGTCCGAGTCATAGAACACCACCGAGTCCGCGCCCGTCAGGTTCAGCCCAACGCCGCCGCTGCGCGTTGACAGGATGAACGCAAACACGCGCCGGTCGCCGTTGAATCGGTCGACCAGCGGCTGCCGTCGGTCCACGCGCGTCGCGCCGTCTAGCCGTAGGTACGTGTGTCCGTGCAGCGAGAGGAATGCCTCCAACACGTCCAGCACGCGCGTCATCTGCGTGAAGATCAGCACGCGGTGCCCGCCCGCTCGTAGCCGCCGCAGCAGCGCGCCCAGCGTCTGCAGCTTGCCTGCAATCGGTCACCGCACCGTTAGATTGTGGTCGAGGGGCGATGTATCACGTCACCGGTGCGCTACTTACCGCAATCGTACTGCAACAGGCGGGGATGCGGGAAGGCGACGGCCTGTCTCGCAGCGGGCGCGTGCAGCAGCGCGAGAGCAGCGCGCGCGGCTCCCCGCGCGGCGTGCTCAGCCCCCCGCGCGGCGCGCCGCCACGCCGCCGCCGCCGAGCCTGGACCCGCCGCCAGACGCGGACCGGCCGCGCGACACGCCGCCCAGCACACGCTGAACCTGCACCGCCGTAACGGTTACTGTCACGTTGTATTGATGCAGACTCAGAACGACCATCAACTAAACAACAAGTGCCCGTTGACTATGTGTAGCCGTAATGTTGTTGTGGAGTCATTCATTGAAAATTTGACCAAAAAATTTTTTTGGATTTATTATCTGTCTATTCGAATGTCGCGCAAAATACATCTGGAGAGAGTTACATAAAACTTGGTATAGTTGTAGTTGAAAACCTGAGAATGGTTTAGGATATGTTTCATCCCAGGAAAGGGCTTAGTTCCCACAGGATAACATGTTTAAATTAGTATGGCAACTGCGAAACCAATGGATTTTTTGGTTTAACGGGCGGCATTGGTTATAAATATGTCAAATGTGTAAAAATATACAAGCAGATAGGGAAAATCTGACTTGAGCCGACAGATGTATCTAACTTGCCGAGTTTACTATTAGATTCGAAGTTCAATCTTAACCATAGTAAATGTTTATGATCGCAAACTTATATATAAACTATTGCTTAAATTTGTAGGGAGCATGTGAAAGTAATAAGTGCACTTGTTTAAAATTATATAAAGTAATTACAGGCATATTGGTTTGTAACGATTATACGTACTTATCTATGATGTCGTGCATCTCCTGCAGCACTTCGGCGAGATCCCGAGGCGGCAGCAGCGGCCCGCCGGCGTAAACCGCCGCGCGTAGGTCGGCGCCGTACAGCGGCAGCCGCCAGCAACGCCGCTCATTGGCCGCTGCCAACCGCCGCATACAGGCTCGCCGCCGCGCCTCCAGCCGCGCCGCCGCCCCGCCGGCAGGCAGCGGCACGGGCTGGACGGGCGGGCCGGGTGGCGCGCGAGGCCGACCGCTCGCGTGCGGCGCCGCGGCTGGAGCTAGCGCCATCGCCGCGGCGGGCGGCGTGCGCGGCACAAGTCGCAGGTGAAGTCGCAGCGCGGCGGGCGGCGGGCGGGGCGGCGTGGGTCGGCCCGTCGCCGGCAGCTCCTCCACCAGACGCCGCGGCGGGGCCAGGTGCCGTGCTCGGTGCGCGGCGAAGGCACCAGCGCCAGCCAGCTCGAGCGAGGCGAGGTCACCGCCGAGGCGGGCGGCGAGGCTCTCCCGCCCAGCGCGGCCGCCGTCGAGTGCCAGCGCAGGCACGGCGTACTGCAGGGCGGGCAGCTGCAGCGGGGACGACACCGGCCGAGGCTCAAACAGGTCCGGGTGGTTGCATACCTTTCGCAGTTGCATTAGCACGTTTATCACGCTCAACAAGTTGCCCGAGGCGAGGCTCTCCTTCGTTCTTTAAAAATAATTTACAATTTTTTAGATGGAAGAAAAGAGGGGAACCGAGTGCGGTATCGATACGCAAGCGCGACAAGATACCTACTTGGCGCGCGCCATGAAGTCGTCGTAGAGGTAGCGCTGTCTCTTGGCAAGCCGGCAGAGCAGCACGTGCTCGTACTTGCGCGGCATCTGTCGCTCCACGTCGGCCTTTAGCCGGCGCAGCAAGAAAGGGCGCAGCACCTCATGCAAACGTCGCACAAGCTGATCACTGGCGCCGCCGCCCTCTGCGATGCCGGCGACGGGCGCGAACCACTCGCGGAACTCCGAGTGCGAGGCGAACACATCCGGCATCAGGAAGTGCATCAGCGACCACAGCTCCAGCAGGCTGTTCTGCAGTGGCGTGCCCGTCAGCAGCAGCCGCCTGTTGATACACCACATAACGAACATCTGGCATGTCCTATTGCCTATGAACCTTCCATTACTGGTTACAGACAAGTTCAATATTGTGGTAAATAAACGTTAACCGACCCCAGACACAAGCACAACAAACTGTTAAAGGACAAATAAATTTTCGTTTTTATATATACAAGAGGGGAGGCTGAAAAGTGTTGAGTCTTTAAGTAATTACCTTTAATGGTTATTAATGATTATTATTAATGACTCGCACAATACAGCACTACGTGCAGGTGTCATAAGTCAGGTTTCATGTCATTAGGCTTTTTGTTATTGAACCGTAAAAGTCACCATGTCTGAGTCATCTGCACTTTGCACGAAATTGAGAGTACAGAGCCGTCATCAAATTCCTTACAAAGAAGAACAAAACGCCGAATGAAATATTTTAAGACATGTCAGTATTTTCTGGGGAATCTGCACCTTCGTTTGCGACCGACAACGTTGGAGCCGAGTGTTCAAACAAGGCAGAGAGTCGCTTGAAGATGATCCCAGGTCTGGACGCTCAAA
Source organism: Asbolis capucinus (assembly GCA_018249125.1). Taxonomy (NCBI): domain Eukaryota; kingdom Metazoa; phylum Arthropoda; class Insecta; order Lepidoptera; family Hesperiidae; genus Asbolis; species Asbolis capucinus. The sequence continues at coordinate 4,936 of DWJZ01007713.1, forward strand.
CCGTTACCGAAGAAAACATGTGAAAAAGTGAAAATCATCGTTCTAGAAGATCGGCGAATTAAGCTGTGGCAGCTAGCTGAGGCTATTGTGGCATCAGTAAGGAACGAATCGGCGATATTTTGCATAATCACATGCACATGAAAAAGGTGTGCGCGCGATGGGTGCCGAAAATGCTCACGCCGCTGGACAGGGAGCGTCGACTCACAACTTCACAGGAGTTTTTGGACATTTGTGGCGATAATTCTGACCATGATTTTTCTCGCCTTGTTACTGTCGATGAAATATGGATTCGACAGTATGATCCGGAGTCAATGCAGTGGATAAAAAAGGGAGAAAAGCTGCCACGGAAGTTCAAAGCGGAAAGATCGGCATCCAAGTCATGGCCACTGATTTTTGGAATTGCGAAGGAATTTTGTTCATCGATTGCCTTCCTAAAAATACCACAATGAACGGAGACTATTACGCCGTATTGTTGACAAAAGTGCGTCAAGTGGTTGTTGCGAAAAGGAGAGGCAAACTAGCGAAGAAATCCTGTTTTTGCAAGACAACGCGCCGGTCCACACTGCACGAATCGCAAGGCGTGCCCTCGCTGAGACAGGATTCGAAGAAATTAACCAGCGACCCTGTAGTCTAAACCTGGCTCCTAGCGATTATTTCCTCTTTTCAAAATTGAAAAAAGACCTCCGAGGACGGAAATTTTCCAGTAATATTGAAATGAAGTAAACAAACATTTCGAAGAGAAACACGGCGAATATTTTTAAGCCGGGATAAAAGCACTTTATGGCAAATGTAAGAAGTGTGTTGAAATAGAGGGAGATTACATTGAAAAATAGATTTTTTATACATTTCTATCCGTATTTCTAATACCTTAGGGTCAAAACTTTTCAGCCGTCCCTCGTATATATATATAATGTAGACGATATATATATGTGGACGAAGGGATAGATAGCCGCCGTGCAATGGCTCGTTCGATAATGGACAGGGGATGGGAGATCTTTATCGTGTAACTCCTGCGACGCTCTCCAAAATGTATCCTGTAGAATACCGAGAGGGTGGCAACTCAAATCAATTTGTTATAAATCTGCGTAAAACGCCTTGAAAATAAGTGTAACACGCTCTTTTATACTATTATCTAATACGTTGACTATAATTTGTAGTATAATGTTGTCAAATAGCCTGTTGTTGTAACTAGTCTCATCTGTCCTAAGCTGAAATAAATAACCCTATGTATCAAACAATAATGAAGTTTCGCCATGTTACTGCTCGATGTTACCCTGAGTAGGCCAGGCCTAGAAAGCTTTTGCTAGTGCTATGTTCATTTAATAATTACCTCTCAGTCTGAAAATTTAGCAGCATCTGCCATCTCTGTGATTTGAAATTTTTTATGTTCTGAGCTTCATCTAGGATCAAATATTTCCATCTTTTTCTCCGAAAACTTTGATGATCTTGCACTACCAATTTGTAAGAAGTTATGCACACATGAAAAGAGTTCACTTTCGTCCAGCCGACACGTTTTAGCTTGCGCTCCTTAATAGTCCCGTAGTAGGTTAGGATCTTAAAGGCGGGGCACCACTTTTTAAACTCCATCTCCCAGTTGAGGACGACCGACGTGGGCGCCACCACTAGGTGCGGACCCCAGTCACGGTGCTCCAGCGCCAAGTGCGCCAGCAGCGCGATCGTCTGGATAGTCTTGCCGAGCCCCATTTCGTCTGCCAGGATCCCATTCAGGCCGCGCGCGTGCATCGTGGCCAGCCAGTGCAGCCCCACGTGCTGATACTCGCGCAACGGATGCTTCAGCAAGCGCGGCACTGGCGTGCCCACGGCCGTTTCCGACAGCGTGGTGCCCGTCGGCTGTAGCGTGGCCGCCAGCGACGCAGCCGCCTCCACCCGCTGCTCACCTTCGCCTGCTCGTGGCCCCTCGCTCGTCTCCATCAACGCCTCCAGCTGCTCCGACGCAGAAGAGGATTCGCTCGTGTCCGTGTCCGACGCCGGCTCTGGTTCCGGCTCAGGCTGTGGCTCCGGGTCCGCTTCGTCGTCGCTGTCCAGTTCCGTGTCGGTGGAGTCGTCACCGTCGGTGCCGGGCGGCGGCGCAGCGTACCGACCTCGGAGCTCGTCTAAGTCGAGCTCTGCGTCGTCCCGCAATGCCGCAAGCTCCGCGGCCGTGTCCTCGGGCCGCTCACGGCGCTCCTGTTCTGCAATGGTGTCCTCGTCGTCGGCAGAATCATCGTCCGGCCCATAGTCGGAGGGTGGCGGCGAGTGCGCGGGCACGTAGCCGGGCGGCAAGAGGTCGCCGAGATCGAGCCGTGACTCTCGCCGGAGGGCCTCTATTTCGTCGCGATGGTCAGCGGCGTTATCGGCGGCCTCCCGCTCCGCCGCAGCAATGGTCTCCTCGTCGTCGTCGGAATCGTCGCGAGGTTGGAACTCATCATCGGAGGGCGGCGTGTCGGGCGCGCGAGGCGCGGCGGTGACCGGGGCGCTCAGGTTGGCGGCGAGCTGTCGCGAATACCGCTCAGTTTTATCCACAATATAACTCAGTTGTTCGTCGAGTGCCTCCTTGCGGGCACGTTCCACTCTTCGCACGCGCTTCCACTCCACCAACTGACAATGAAAAAAATTATTAATCTATGAATACAGTTGCTATTAACATTACAAAATTAGTCAAAAAAGAGGGTAAGCCAATGGCTTCAACCCAATAATTGTCCACTACTAAACACGGGTCTCTCCAGTCTTTTTGCTCTAAATACTGTTCCAGAGTTTTGATGGCCAAGCCAAGCAACGGAACGATATAACTTAGTCACCTGATATCTTCTGATAACAGCAACAGGATAGCCAGTTTTACGTGCCAATAAAATGCTGTTACTAGCAGTGACCCATCCCCTCTTGGACTGCGCTTCATTCAGTTTCTGTAGAACACTATAATTAAATGACTGACTACCCTCACTGTTCACAGAATGGATATAATTTTATAATTACTAAGCCATCATACACACCATAGTCAAGTAAAATTCCTCCAATATTGCAAATTACGGCGCCACAAATTTCTTAAATATAACACAAGATAGTTTTTATATTTACATTAAAAACGCTTTACTTCAGAAGAATCTTTTAAAAGAAAAAAATGTTATTGTAACATATTTCCAAAAAGAAAATGTAAAGAATTTACCCTGAAACTAATGAGTTCTATTATTAATATACACATATAGCAGTGATAACCTAACTGTTTTAACATTGACCTCTCGAACAGGAGGGAGGTCTTTGGTTCAAATCCTGCTGTGCGTACCTCTAACTTTGAAAGTTATGTGAGTATCGGAAATTATGTACTCACATAACGGATTATCTCTGCGACAGTAAAAGAAACTTCGTGAAGAAACCTGCACTCCCGAGAATTCTCCATAAAAAATTTAAATTTTAAGAGATGTAAAGTCCACTAATCCGCACTTGGTCAGCCTGGGTCACATTGCGACTGGAGGCCCACACCCAGAATCTGATTCAGTTGTAGGGACAGTTGGAATGATGAATGTAGGCAGGTTTTTATAGTTGTTTTGCCTGACTTGGCATTTTCCATACATACTTCGAAATTTATTCCTCGCAACTGTGTTCAATAACGTCGTACGACACCCGTGTGCGTATTCCATACGAGACAGAGTTGATGACAAAGTATAAGCAATTGCGGAACAAGTAAAAAGCAAAATGTAGAAATTGAATTATTATTTTGATACATACCTTCTCCACATTTGACCAAAACATCCTAATTTCCTTGGCAGCAAATGCCGCAATTTTCTTCAATTGTATCTCTTGGGCTTTTTCTGCTTTCTGTGCTGCCAAAGCTTTGTCTTGGAAATATTTCTGAACAGCACGAGCACACTGAAAATGGGAACCGTGGTAACCAAACATGTCATAGTCAAATAATCATGTATTATCAGAGACAACTCAAAGACGACTAGTCAGGTGTGGGATCATTATAGACAAAAATTTACTTTCGTTACGTAAGTATTGGTTCCTAAGACGAAATAAACTGTTTTCATTTCATTTGGTTTCATTTCAGTATACACAAACTCCCTATTATTAAATTTGAATCAAATTAATTTGAACACTATAACCAACTGGATTAATAGCTGACCTTCTTGGCTGCTTGCTTTTTCCATTTTCGTTCATGCGCAAAATCTTGTGCAAGCCAGGCCATCTCCTCGAGCAGGTAGTCCCAGTGGGTTTTAGGGCGCGGAGGTTCCAGCACTCGCGGCAACCGGCGCTCCGTCCACAGTCCAGCGCGCGCCAGCTCCGCCACGCGGCTCGCCACGTACGCCTCCTGCTTGGCCTTCTCTACCATCTCATCAGCGGCTGCAACGGCGGGCGGCGCGGCGGGCGTGGGGGCGACAGGAGGCAAGGGCGGCGGCAGCGGAGCGAGCGCGGGCGCGGGCGGTGGGCGCCGCGCCTCCAGGAAGGCGGTCAGTTGCGGGGCCGGCGGCCGCTTGCGCCACGCGGCATAATCCATCATGTTCCCGCCCGCCTGCAGGAAGTACAGCTCGCTCAGTTGCTCCGTGAACCTGTAACCGAGCGCGGCGCTACAGCGGCGACGCGTCCATTGACGCAGTACATCGGCGGGAAGAGGTTATTAGCGACAACTCACCTTTCGCGAAGGGTCTTCAGTCGGAGCAACTTGTACTCGAGGATGCGCTTCCGAAGTGCTGAAGCGTCTTCGGGCAGCGGGAGCCGCGGACGCTTGCGGGGCGGCTCGTCGGCTCCGTTGACGACGCCGTCCCCCGCCCCCGCCGCTGCCGCAGCCCCACCGCCACCCGCGCGCTCCACACCCTGTGTCACAAATTATCTTTCTGAATTATAGCTACCTAATTTTCTCTTCGCTTTTTAAGTAAAAGAAATGTCGATAAAATAATAAACAGATCGTGAGTACCCGTTTGCATTAAAATGTTTAGTGTCCTCGACTATATTAGTGTAAAAACATATAAGACATTCTAGCACCATAAAACCTTGTAACTTTTAATTAAAGGCGTGAAAATGAAGAAGAGAACACGGAGAACCAGGTTGATCCAAGGTAGCTCTAAGTTGGCACTCAAGTCAAAGTGAAACTTACTTATTTTTGTAATGAGTGATCCATCATTTCGTAATATAATACTAATGCAATCAGTTAGAAACTGTAATAATAATAACAAGGTTTATTTAAATATTTATGTCAAATTTCAGCTACTTTGGTGTAAGATGAACTTGGCCTAATTAAACTTGCAACATTTGTTCCAAACCAACCAACAAACTAATACAATAACATATTAATATACAAAACTACAAATACACGCTAGGGTCCAGCCGAGTCCCGTGGCAGGTTACATATAGGCTTTTCCGGGTGCAGGAGGCTCCGCCCGGTTTGACCGTTTAAATCCCCCATACTCGTGGGTACAAAAATATACACAGAAAATTCACAGGTTAATTTAAGTTTAGATTTAAGTGTAGAAGAGGAACTGAGAAATGAAAGGCAGGAAGAAGAAGTGAAAACATCTGAACGCCCTTTTACAGTCTCTCTGCTGCAACAGCACTGGCCTATTAAAAGTGAATGACTCCACGTCAACAGCTAGGAACTTTGCAAAAGGCGTGCGACAGGGCTGTACAGTGGTTTTTAATACGTACATCATGAGACAAGTACTTACAGAATGGCATGGTGGAGTCAGCACTGGAGGCAAAAAACTGATGAATCTTCGGTACGCGGATGACACGCTTCAAATGTTGGAAAAGTGAGTGTTAATTTGGGGCTATCGAAATCAAAACAAAAGTAATGGCTGTGGATCGATCTGGGAAAGTAGATCTGAGTAGCACTACCTGTTCAGAAGTAGTAAATGACTTCATGTATTCAGGATCCAACATCAGCAACAAAGATGGATGCGAAACTGAAGTCCGTCCTCGCATAGGTATGGGCAACAGCTCTGTCTCGCGCACTTTGATCTTCTCAATTTTCCTTTTGAAGCTACGACATGGACCTTGGGCCTGCTAACCGCAGGAGAATAGGCGCCTTCGATATGTGATACTAGAGAATTGCTGAATATTAACTCGAACGAACATAGACCCAACACTTCTATTTTAAAAATGTGGCGACATCACATAACACGTCATACGATGGCGTCACGACAAAACCTGAATCACGCTATCGCAATTTTCTGTATCGTTAGGATATATACAAGTTCCGACTAACTGTCGGAACTCGGCTCGGATTCGACACTCCCATCTATACAGCTTACCGTACAGCGGAGAACCGGAACACATGGAGAAACACCGCTAAAAAAATATTAATGAACCGAGGTACGATCCTCAGTCATGAGGGAACGTGAGGGAGACATCCACGTTAAGTAATATTAAGAAGAATACTAATTCAATTTTGTTGTACACCTGAATTAGATTGAGAAGACTGGAGTAAACATAAGAAAATTAAGAAGAAATTGAAAAACCTAATACATTTTATTTACAAATTATAAGTAAATTACGTGTACATACTCTTTCTGCATACGTACTCTCTGTAGTATCCTACAAATATTATAAATGCGATCCGCGGGATCGGAATTTACGCGTAAAAAACTTCTACGCGTACGGTCATAGCTTCTAAACAGACATATTAATATAACACTAACATGTCTCTCTTCCCGGAAATCCGGGATCGGGAGTTACTCGAATAAAACTCCTGCGCGAACGAAGTAGCGGGTTCAGCTACTAGGGACAGAATAATTTTCTCTAAGGAACATGGGACCAAAATGGAACGAAGAATCCTCCTGCACTATTATCTCCCTTTCACTCTGTGTAGTGCATATATTTTGTTCCTAAGGTTAGTGTGAGTTTAGTACATAAAAATTTTCCCAATAAAAGAATGACATGCTATTAATATTATAAATGCGCAGGTTTGTGAGGATGTATGGATGTTTGTTACTCCTTGACGCAAAAACTACCGAATAG
>DWJZ01007714.1:0-11882 GCA_018249125.1 Asbolis capucinus
AATTTATTGATATTTTAACACTCTCCTGTAGTTATTTGTACAGTTGCTTACGCTCGTAAATGGAGCTAATCGAGCCCCGGAGACCGGGCCCGTACGTAATGCCGGTGAATCAGCGGGCAGAGCTATTATTATCACCAAATTGTAGTTGTTATTGTGCTCGCGGAGATAACGCACCAGAGAAACAAGCTCCACACTGTCGATAGCAGATTTCCGAGAGAGAATTGAGATTCATACACTCCGCCGCGCACTGCCACACTGCACACGCCATGCCACGCCATGCCATGCCATGCAGCCAGCGGAACCAACTTTCTGCGTACTGACCGACCGACTGACTGACATAGTGATCTATCGACGCACGGCCCAACCCACTGGAAGGATCGATCGGGCTTGGCATGCAGGTAGATGTTATGACATACATATGTAGGCATCCGCTAAGAAAGGATTTTGATAAATTCTACCCCCAAGGGGATAAAATAGGGGATTTGTATAAATCTTCTTAGATTATCGACTGATTGAACTGAGCAAACTCTCAAATTTGCAGGTATTGAGTTAAGAGAACATTGCTTCTCTCATAGAAAGTTTTATGTTGCTTGCTCACGAGTAAGTTCTCCCGATAGCTTGATAGTTTTAGCGCCTAATGACAGATTAGTTAAGAATATTGTGTACAAAAAGTTTAATAGGCCGAATTTTTTTATACACGCTAAACAAAAGTAAAGTCGCAAAAAATATACCTAATTAATAATAATACTTCTTAAAGCGAGTGAAACCGCGGGCAAAAGCTAGTTAATTTTTATAAATTTTTTTGTTTGTTTGCTTGAACGCGCTAATCTCAGAATTAATATGCCCGATTTCAAAAATTATTTCAGTGTTAGATAGCCCATTTATCGAGGAAGGCTATAGGCTATATATCATCATGCTAAGAACAATAGGAGCGGAGCAACAATAAAGAATTATTATAACGGGACGGTCCCGATCAATCTAACTGTATGTCCTGATAATTCTCATGTCATAATGTATCAATCGCAAAATATATTTAAAGTAAAAATAAAATACCCTTTAATAAAATGTTATGACCAGTATAGTTTCCCAGCACCAGTGTCCGTCTGACCTGACGAAGCCCGGCCTCGCGCGACGGCGGGGCCTTCTACCTTATAACACTTAAAAAATAAAAGTTAAGTGTCTGTTACTGATTTGGAAATTGTTTTTGATGCTGTTCTTTGCATTTTACCAAATGCTTATTCGTGACATTGTCGAATCGATTTCCATAAGATTACGTTTAGAACGTTAATGTGAGGAGGACGGCACCCCGTAATACGAGAGTGCCTCCATAATGCAAGGCCAGGGGAGTAAGTTAAAGGCGTTGGCGATGTCTAGAGACCACCACGACCGCCTCACCCTAGAAGATCGCATCCTGCACCAGGGACTTCACTCTCAGGATAGCGTGGATGCTTGACGTGAGGTTTGGTCCAACACGTTCGAGGTGCTCAACAAGGCGTTCAGAAGTGATTCTTTCCAGTAGTTTGCCTGCCTCGTCGAGCACAACGAGCGGACGGTAGCCCGACGGAGAATCCGGCAGTCGTCCTTCCTAGCCCCCTCAGCTAGTCCTCAAGAGCTTCTGAGGCGATTAAGGCGGAGATCAAAGCTCGTCCCGGAACACCATCGGGGCCCTAGGCGGTATTTTTGGCGCGCAATCGTGCAACAGCTGCACCAAACTCCGGCAACGTCCTCTATGGACAAGCCCTGGGGGCGCACACACGTGGGAACCGAGCCCCGATTCAAAACCGTCAGCCTAACGGAGATGAGCCACTCCACAATAACTTCTCCCCGTGCCCGTCGTGGGTCCCCGACGGAAAGTCGCTGAACAACCCTATGCCGTAGTTACGGCGTCTCTCGGTGGTGAGATATCCAGCTACTAGGACAGGGTGAGGGAGGCTCCTATCAACGAGCGCCTCGAGTTCGGCCATTAATGTCTCGAACTCACTGAGCGGACGGTTGGGTGAAAAATACACCCCAATCACAACCAAGTCGCCCAGCTGAGCCGAGACCATGATATGGGCTTGCATGACACCTGTTGGAGGCCAAAAACTCGCCGAGGACGCAATCGCGACCACAGCATCAAGGTCCCCTACCCAACTGTCGCTGGGACCGCCGCTGCGTCATCAACCACTGCGCTGTTGTACATTGGACAATAGAATGATGTGTGTCTAAACACACACATCTGTAAGCAATGTATCCAACTATATCCGTATCACTGCCTTAACTACAGCAAATCGAAATCCTGTAATCGAAAATTTTGTGAATGTGAGCCCTTCATTCATTATATAAGTTTATTTTAATCATTAAACAAATTACTTGACTTTATTAAATAAAATAAATTAATGGATACATTTATATATGTACTAATTGAAGTGATTAAAATAAATGTAAAAAGGGTAGGCGTCTGTGATACAGTACCCACGATACTGGCGGCGGTTCCTCTCTGTGTAAACATACATACGTACAAACACTAATACATCGAACGAGACTGCTGCTAGCTCTGGGGTCGTTTATAGTTTTATGTATATTAAACTTTCTGGAATCGATATCGTTATCTTTAAATAAACATCATTTTGTTACTGCTTGTCTGTTCTTTACAGAGACCTACAATTTTAGTTTAACAATCAATAGATGTAGATCAAGGGCTACAATATTATGTTATGCTGTCCAAGTCGGGATCAGATTGTGAGAAGACTAGCCGAACAGATTGCCAGGCTGCGTGTTTATTGGTCTAAGGAGATGAAAAACAAATTAATGTTACCAATAATTTTCTATACCAACAAATACAGTGATATATTGACAACGCAGTAAAAGCAACAGGCACAACACGAGGATGCTCTTATTTGTTTACTCAAAAATGTTCCTTATACGTATCACTTTAATCATAATAACAACCTTTTGACATATTTCGTCAATCAAATTAGGACTATGTGAGAATGGGTTGCTACGAGTATGTTCAGTCAATCCGTCGCGCGGGCAGTAGAACCATTCCAAAATTATAATATTTCTAATTGATTGACGTACTAAGACGGTAGAAAAGCCATAGTTTACAAATTCTCTCTGTATTCCGTGGAAGCAAAGCACGCCGGGTACAGACAGTATAATTATAAAGCAAAACACACGACTGCGCCAATAGTTGGTATACTCTTTGACAATTTGTGTTAAAGCACTTATAAAATGTCATATGATTCGATATACTTGCGAGATGGTCTTTTTAAAATGTTTCAAGTGATAGCTGTGTTGCTACGGTAAGAAATAACTAAACTTATTACTCCGTTGCGGACGCCATTTTGAAACTCACTGTCACTACCGGAATACTCGTAATTCTGACGAATTCAACGACATCTCATATTTCAAAATTCGTCAGACCGTTTGAGCTGTAGGACTTCCCAAAGTAATGGACATAATAATAAGTATGTACAAACCAAAATAGCCTACTAGTGAAGTCGGGTAATAAAGAATCAAGTATCCCTACATCCCTACATACATTTTCCGGATTAGTTTTACACAGTAGTTCATGTCATGGAATGTCATGTATGTGGTGTGGGGGGAATTATAGTAATATTTATAATCTAATCACTTATTAAAATATAAAATAAGTCAAAAAAAATTTATAAGTAAACATAAAATAAAGAGGCCGACTAGTCGGCGCATCTATAGCAAATAGTTATTGTGATATACGCTACAAAGATCGATGTTTTTTTTTAAGTCTACAAAGCTAATTATTTAAACCTTAGAGTAGATTAAAAAAAAACCATCGATAAATTACAAACAGCATTTACATTCCGGAACCAATTATGATACAGGGTTATCATTAGTAACTGTGCATGTACGAGTCTTGAAGTGGAAGACTGCAGGTACTTATGTCAAATTGTTTTATAGGACGTACAAATGTAATTTTAAAATTGATTTGAGGTTTCTTTAACTACGCTAATTGTCAAAGGGCGACCCGACTTATTACTGTCTCTTCATAATTAAATTTATACTAAGCCTCCCGTCGCCGATGCTATTCTAGATGCTATCCTACTAAAAATGTTAATGCGAAAGTTTGTGAGGGTTGATGGATTTTTGTTACTTCTTATTGCAAAAACTACTGAACAAAAATGAATGAAATGTGGCACAGAGCCAGATTATAATCTGAAGCAACACCTCGACTACATCTTAGCAACATACCATGCGGGCGAAGCCGCAAACGGAACATAGTATTTTGTAGAAGTTCTAAATGTCTTTCTATAAGTTTGCAGATACATAGATATGAAACAATCTGACGGACGGATGGAATCACTAAAAGATTTCATTTTGAGTTTTAAAGTAAACACACAACCGTTCAAAACTGTTAAATGTTTTCATATGATTTCCTCAGATTGACTTTATTTGGCGGTCCACAGTGTTTAACCAAATTAAAATAACAATTAGACACGGAAGAGCCATGTGCCTTTGCTGGTTCAGTGTACACATTCTTTATCACATCCATAACTGCAGAAGACCTGTGTTTTTTAATAGGATAAGCAGGCAAACGAGCAGATGGTCGACTGATACTTAGTGACCACCGCCGTGAGCTGTCATTAACGCGTTGCCAGCCAAGAACGAAGTAATAGAATTGCAGCTAACACCATTGTTAAAGTAGTGCACCGCTCAATGTTCTACACGCGACCCAGGGGCGTCCTGAGATATAGGAGGCCGCGGCCATCCCACGCTGCAACATAAAATTAAAACAATAGTTCTCGTATGTGAAGCATAACGTCGAATAAATGTTTTCTTATTCTTATTTTATAATGCGGGGAAGAGAAAGAAATGGAACCAGAATATTGCTGAAGCAACCGGAATGTATAGCAACATCAAATGACCCTAGATACACCAATGACATACCGTTTTAGGACGGGTGATAGAAGAAGAATGGGAACGAGGATGACTAAACGACAGCGACCGCCTTAATACGGCAAAAAAAGAATGTTGCGAGAGTTGTGCATGGTGCTGTTGTGTTTTTGATGAGATAGTTAAATATGCAAGTGGACACTGACGCACGGTGCCTAGCGTCTAGTGTCCGGCAGGTGGGCTCGAGGTCAGGCGCGCTGCTCACCGAGCGCGGCGCCTACTGCATCGCACACCACATACCTACGTTACATTTTATAATGTCATCCAAACAATGTTACTTTATTGACCATTTAAAATATAATTAACTGAATAGTTTGGATGACAGCAATCGTACGATGGCGCCCGTGGCGCGCTATTGACCGTCAAGCGGTACGGGCACCACCACTCACGTCGAGTCATGCGGTCCTAACAGTTGGTGTTGAATGGTGTCGAATGGTGATTGTAATCGACTACAATACTACAGATGATATACTTCATTTATTGGCAGGAGCCGCTCGCTGCCCGCCAGCGCCGGCGCCGCCTGAAACCACATGACCTGCGGGTAAGCTATGACTCTCTTAATAACATTTTAGGTTTTTTTTTCTTACTCTGTAATACCAGTTCGATGGTGCTCCCATAGGGTAGAGCATTTTCTGCCCACCTGGCTACTAAAGAATCTGCTTCTAGAAGGTCGCAGTGTTGAATAGCCAGATCGCTTCTGTTTTCTCCCCTTTAGTCATTGTTCTTCCTATTCTTCTTTAGCAATTTATTTAGATCTGTCCGTCGTTATTATAATTATTGTCCGATTGGTTTATGAGCGTATTACTTTCCTTCTTTCTTTGTTTTTCCCATGCGCGGGCGTCCATCACTTCCTTCCTGGTTGGCAACGCGTTAGTGATACCCTAACCTGATAGTTTGCCCATGGACGGCTGATATCACATACATCACGTAACCCGTGTGCTCGTTGCGTTCTTAAGGTAAAACGATGTGGAAAAAACTTCTAAAATATCTTCACCCCAAACAAACTAAAATAGTATCTATAGCAGATAATACAGAAACCGATCGACAACAACTTTTCTACATATAATATACATAGATTGATATATGGACTCACCGGCAGGGCGCGCGGCAGCCGGGCGCGGCGCGGGGCGTTGCTGGTGGTCGCCGCCGTCGTCGTGATGGTCGCCGGTCAGTAGTCCGGCTGCGGTCTTTGTTTTACATTCTGTAGACCCAAATTAGCAGTAACACTATTATTACCAATATTAACTTGCGGTCTCCACGTTTCATTGAGCGCTTGCAATCGCCGTTTTCTTTTACGGTGTTAGCTAATGGTGGTCTAAGAACGAGGGGCCGGCTACCTGTATGTAATGATCAGATCTGGATACATAATATCTCCCCGACATAGGTAACATGCAAGACGCGGGGTCTCCACATGCCTTAGTTATATTTCTGGTACGTTAGGAACTAATTTTAAATGTACATATTTAGGCACGCCTGCTATTCATATATTTTGTTTTTTAAAGAAAAAAATATTTATCACGGCAGACGTTTTTATGGAGTACTAGAAACTGCCGTTACTTCGCTTCGGAATAACGAGTTACAACAGAACTGAAACAGTTAGACATACAATATCACGGGTCGTACATACGAGTATAAGTCCTATATAAAACTGTACTACATCACTTTGCTCTATCGTCAATATATTTTTTTAGTCGGAGCCTATTCAATTCAAATAAACAAACAATCAAATCTTTCCTCTTTATAATATTAGTATAGATAATCTTCAGCAGACATTAAAATCTTAACTAATATAAACGTAACTTATAGAAGAAATAAAAAAAAACGATTTAAAAAAATAAAAACTATATCTGAAAGTTATGAAATAATACTGGGTCTCACATCAAAATTAAAAGAGTTTGAACTCAAAAATTTAAAAATAGTCGAGTTATAAAAATCAATGATAAGCGCAGAAAATATAACAAATAATATAACATCAAAAAGTTCATTCTTGTCATGTCAAAGGTTGCGAGGCAACGATTTGTTGATAAACATTCCAGATCGAATTGGCACCAAGTGTTAACTCTATTTACCTAGAATTAAACCCTATACAAGTTATGTATATAGGTACGTAGATTTACGTGTTACATTTATTAAAATATAACATAACAATTATAGGCACAGACGTTGATAGCAACCGGAGCAGCGCAGGGGTAACCGCGTGCCTGCCGGGCGGGGACGGGCGCGCGGCGGCCGCGCTCGCGGAGCTGGCGGCGCGCACGCTGTCCGCCGGCGGGCTGCCCGCGCACCGCGTGCCACCGCCCCCCGCCTGTCGCCAGCCCGCACGGCCCGACGCCGCCGACTGCATGCGTGCCACCCTCGAAGCCCTCGCCACCGACCAGCTGGCCGTGGCGCTGCTGCCCGCGCCCGCCGCCGCCCTGCCCTCCGCCTGGCGCCTGCGTGACCACGAGCTAGACGAGCTCGGTTACCTGGCCCCGCCAGTGCGCCACGCCTGCTGGATCCTGCCGCCGGGGCCGCTAGGGCCGCACCCGCTGCGCTCACTCCTGGACCTGGCTGACGCGGACGTAGCGATGCACTACGCCGTCTCCCCAGAGCGCCTGGCGGCCACCGCCGACGCCGCAGGCGTTGCGCTCAAACCTGTTAGGTAAGAGCGCTGACACTTTATACCTCTTCCTTCATGAGCGCGTGTTTTCTGCAAGTTTTTAAAGACGTTTACTCGATTGTCTCTTTGGTCTGGGTTGCTAAAACGTAAAAATCAACGTTATCATAGATTAACGCATGAACATTTCAAAATTGCAGGGTGATGATGTGATGTGATGAAGTGATGTTCCTTGATGTATGAGATGTCAAAAATATGATTTGCTAATGCATCGATCTGGTGTATTGTAGTGTAGCGGTGATCAAAATAGTTGTGTCAGACAAACATCACTTATGAAATGTATGTTTTTTTCGTGAAAACACTTTGTAAGTGATTTTAGTGAAAATTGCTTCAAAGGGTATTTTCGTATAAGTACGTGTTTCCCAAGTCTTAATAATAAAATTCTTTTTTAGAATAATTTTGAATGAATGGAGCAACAGCCGACAAAAACATGCAGAAAGAATACACGGCTAGCTTCGTTTGCCCACTGTACTGGTAATAAGGGTTGTTATGGACTGTATTTTATGACTTGACTTCGAGTACGATTTGAAAATAATAAGGCACAGCCGTTCACCGCGAATGGTTTATTGCGACTAAAAATTCGTTCTACCCATTAGTGAATTACAAACTGGACACACATTATGGTACTGAACACGCAGGGCGCTGTAAGCCCGTTGTCTAAAATCAGTTCATAGACTGCACGTGCAGAACGACTGACCGAAAGCACTAAATAAAGTCAGTTTTACTGGCATTGCGCAACGTACATCATATTGACTCGAACCGACAGCGCCCTACGCTCTCGTTCTATGTTACAGTTGTTAATCACCTTATTTATTATATAAATAAATTTTGTTGTTTGTAATTGGATAAATACAATTTGTGTGAAATAAGTTTTTTTTTCTTTCCTTCGCAGTACACGATATAAATAATCTGTCATCTATTCTTTACCTTCCTGTAGAGCAAATTGAACAGCTCCCCGCTGCTCGTGAGGAGCTCCAGATACTGGCCAGTGCTGCTGTGGTGCTGCTTGTCAGTGAGCAGTGCCTGCCCCACGGACAGCTGCACCGCTGGCCCGTACTCCATCAACGCCACGTCCAGGCACACCTTGCTCACACTTAGCATGATGTACGGCCGGTCGGTCTGGTTGCTAGACCGGCTCAAATTAACTACTATCTCACCTGTAGGAAATATTTAGGACTTAGTATTAAACCCCTGATATGTCCTTGTAGACAAAAAAATATAGTAATGACATGACAAACCGAAAAAGAAATTATCAATAATGAATATGTAAAATACCCTATTCATATGTAAAAATTTATGAAGACAAAAATCGTTAACCGAGGAGAAGGTTACATTTTACGTCTGAAATAAGCATTGCACGAAACAGGCATGAAATGATAAAGCTTTGTATGGCTTTCTAGCTCACTTGGCCTGCAAAGCGAGTAAGAGAAGCACTTAAAAATGCAAAAAAATGTGAGTTTTCGACCTTGAAACCTTTTTTTTTGCAAATGTGAATTTGATGGTTACTTGTCATATTTTATTTATAATTAGCTCTATGTGATATTTTTTAATTTTGGCCCTATTTTTTGGGCTTAACTTAACCGGCCTTCGTACACATTGGACATGAAACGCAGAATTTTTACTACATTTTATCAGACGACCATCTTAATAATAAAAATAAATCAAGAAAGAAAGAAATATTTCTGTCTTTCCTTCTTGCAACCTTATTACAGTAAGCATACGTAACAAAAACAGTGGGTATAAAAAGCGTGATTTTCTTTAATAGCTCCATGATGAATGTTAGTGAGCGGCTCTCATCAAAACGCCGACAAATTGATATACAACATTATAATCAACTTGGCGCGTTCTGAAAAAAACCAGCTCTCAAAGCTTGGTGAACATGATATGCCGATTTACAAAAGCCCGTGATACATATGTAATATACATACATATATAACAGATATACACGATCCAAAATGAACAGAAAGATTTAAAGTTCGAGTAGAATTTTGGTCTATCCATCTTTATCCCAATGAATTGGTTAATTATTTAGGTTGCCATGTGCCATGACATGTTCAATTGAAGAGGTGTGGTACTCCGAAGAATATTATTATTTCCATCGAACTGGGTTAGAGGGGGGTAGTATCGTAACCGCTGCTACCCACCGCTTCCCCTGCCCGACAAAAAAACTGTTCTTTATCTTGATTCTTCTTTAAAATGTCTTCGTTCTTCTTTATGAAAATGCAACATAGAAGCTTACCTATATTAGCATGTATAATAATTATCCCGTACTTACAAGCTTAGCTGATGATGTAGCGGTTGAAAATGTCAGCGGATACATTAAATTATTTAAAATCATCCTTAACACTAACTCAAGCCAGTTATTTACCTGAATCTCTAGTCGAAAGTAATAAAGTTTAGGCTTGTGTAATCTGTGATGCCTAACAACAAAATTAAATGTGCTTTCAATACTTATAGGAAGAACTCTCATACACATTATGTAATTAATACCTTTCCATGTAATTATTTGCGGAAGCAAATGCAATTAAAAATACAATAAATTTGTAGCTATAGTAGAGAGGCACATCATCCATGAGCCAGTTTCATATTTTATACGACACGTCCACAAACATCATTTCCTTGGTATACTTTATTCGACTCGTGAATTTTTGTAAAATAAAAAAAAAACTCACCGACGATGAATCTCAGCAAGGTACCAATAGTGTTGCTGGGGGAAACGTTATCGTCGAAACCAGGCAGGTCAACCGATCGAGCATATTCCTCCACCTCTTCATCGCTGAATTCTGATGTAGGCGCACCGTCTGTGACGGGAGACTGTGCGCCTGCGCCGTCAACTTCAGTCTCCGGTGTTCTACAACAATATTAACTATTTATAAAATGGGTTATTTTCAAAGATATTTCGTCAATTAATGCTATATAATCATAATAACCTATCAACATGTAAACAAGAAATAGGCAAAATGAATACACTGTAGTGTCACTTAAGTCTTCTAGGTAAGTAAGTAAATATGCAACTTTCGAAACAAATATAATAAACTCAAATGAACCAACCTGTTTCTTCTTAGATAAGCAGCTACAATTTTCTGCCGCAATTTAATGAGCTCCTGATATCCAGGATCTGCGGTCACTCTATCAAACCCTAGAGCTTCAGCCAGTACAGGGTCTTCGAGATCTTCTACGAAATCTCCTGAATCCATGAAAGATACTGGCACAGTGTTGGGCACCGGTATCGGGAGATTATCGCAGAAATCGAGGAGGTGGCCAATAATTCGGTCCGATAAGTTCAATTTCAGGCTTGATAGTGATATGTTGAGTTTGTACCTACGAGTATAAGCAAAATATGTCGGTGATTCCTCTGTGTGTAATAACAACTCACCGCCCACACATATACTTGCATATTTTGGTGAAAAAATATATTTATTTTAAGATTTGCGTGTTAAAGACACTAAGCAGTGCTTATTATACCTACTGTGCGGTGTCATCGTTGTGACTTAAGGAGAGATATCTTGTACATGTAAACAGTGCTGATATATGTTTAGGAAGTTATATGTTATAACTACAATAAATAGTTCATTTACCTACCGAGGAAGCAATTTGTAGTCTTTTTTAATACTGCTTGAAAAGACTAATTGGGATTTAACCTTCGGTACAAGATGTAGCTCCGAATCAGCGTGTTTCCGACAGTCTCGCCATGGTTCCGTCCAGTCACAAAACAATACCTGAGTTGCAAAATAATGCATGATGATGATGATAAAGTAATAAATATGAAGATATATGTATATATATCAACAGTGATCAAAACCAACAAACCAACTGACCTGACAAGAACACTCCGCATGTAACCGATCATATAATTTCTCCTCTAACTCCATACATGTTGCATCTTCCAAAACTAAGTTTGAAGGTTGTAAATCAGATTTCACTATTATTCTGCTTATGTCCAATATTATAACTCTGCCAGACCTGAATACATATATTAAATTATTTATTGAAGTAATTGTTGGACTATTGTACAAATTCTATAATAAATTTTCAAACAAATTGTATACCTGTACACGCTTAAATAAATACATTATATACAGATAAATTATATATAGGTTCGGGTAGATTCGACTGTTAACGAATTTCGACGCAAGCTGTCAGAGCTACGTGGCGCTGTGGGAAATAGTCCGACTATCGAAGCGGAGGTTCGTGGTTCGAACCCCAAGTTTAATGTTAGTTTTTTTTATAGTTTATATTTTTATACAGAATGGAAATTTCTAGATTAATCTGGATGAAATAGAACTGAAAGAACAAGATAGAAAATGTTTGAGCG
>DWJZ01007715.1:0-11882 GCA_018249125.1 Asbolis capucinus
ATGCACAGTGTTGACTAAGCAGTTTTAAAGCGGTCACATATTCGTCGATAGTTTCCCCGTTATCTTGGTTTCTTGTGAAAAATTTGAAACGAGCCATCGTAATGTTTTGCTTCGTAGTGAAGTGCTCGTTAAATTTTTTCGTTACCACGGTGATGTCGTCGCGGTCCTCATCCTTTGTAAATTTAAATGTCGAGTAAATGTCGTAGCCCTCGGCTCCGATTAGATTTATTAACAAACTAGCCTGAACATCGCTATTCTCCTTGTGTATTCCCGATACTTTTAAAAATATTTTAAACTGACGATACCATTTTCGCCATGCATCAGCCCGACTCGCCGGCCCTCCATCCAAAGTTAATTCCGATGGCGGCGTTGCATGTTCCATTTCAAATAATACGATGCTTGATCACTTTTTTTTTCGCACATACACTATTCACGACTGATTGTCCAAATCAAAAACTGAACACCGCTGCCACTATGTCATAAAACAACGTTGGCCAGACAAAGACCGATTTTTATTTATGAAGAGCGGGTGTCAAAAAATAATACTTTTTTATCTACCCCCGTAACTAATACTACACTTATAACATACACTACTTACTTGAGAGTCTTAAAACCTCTTTAAATTTCATATTTTAAAACTGATATTCCAAATTTGATTTGAAAAAAAAAACAAACCTGTGTTCTAAAAACTGAAGTATTACGCATTCGTTTCACTGGAAATCCCTATACCATTTTCTTTCCAATCAAGAAGTAAGGACCTTCGATCAATAATACAACAAGATGTAGGATGAGAGACAAAACGTGGCCAAACACCAGCCCTATTTTGAAAAATGTGCTGGTGTTTTGTTTAATTTGTTTCAGACAGCCAATAAATAAACACATTCCACAATGCTGCAATATATATTCAAATAATTTATTAAAACCAATTAGGTACGATGGGTGTAGTAAGACTTAATTCATTGGTAATTCAACGAAGATGTATAAGAGTATATCACGCGGACAGTATTTCCTGTTAAATTTCCATGAGAAGCAACATCTAGTATATTCTTGATCGAAGGTTAGAACCATCAAACTTATCCAAAGATTTCTATGTCAGAAAAATTAAATAATATTTATAAATAATATACAGGTACTATTGAATAATACATTTAAATAAGACTACTAATTATATAATATGCAATTAAAAAATAAAATAAAATTCCATTTATACATTTTTAAATTGTTCAGTAACATTTACAACTACATTTTGAAAATTATATACTAGCATTATGCTTACTGTGAATAAGAAATAATTGATTTGCAGTTATTGAAATTCCCCATTATATACAAATATACAAGAGAATATGTAATTTAAAATTTATTAATAATTACATAAATCCTTCCTCTGTACAATATACAGCATATACAGATCCTGGTAAAGGATTTAAGTAAGCATTAACGACTCTGAGTGCTGCCAAAAACGTGTTAAATAATAATAAATGCTTCATAAATAATAATAATACAATTGAATTATACATTTGTATAACTGGGTCTTCTTTTTGTGTTAATAAATTTTTCTATTTAGCAACTAAATTATTGTGGTACTTTAAAAATTCTTTTAATATTTACTCGCATCAGTAAATATTAAACATAACGTAAAATAAATTTACAACATTATTTCCAATATCAATTCAGTTGAGCGATCATACCTAGATCAAAATTATCTCAATATCAAACCGAATGTATCATGATGCAACAGGATGTATCCATGTTTATATTTTATGACTTATCAGAATGTATCACAATAGCATATCGTGTTGTGATACATATACGTTATGTAATGACATAACAAGAAGTCATATCATAGCTTATCTGGATATATTAAGATGGATATAGTAATATATTATAGTGTTCATCGGCGTATCTTAACGTATTGAGATTATAAGTTATGACGTTCAAGACGGCGTATTCCTGAAGTATCAAGATGGCGTATCATGATGTTCAAGACGGTGTATGGATGAGGTAACAAAATGGAGTATCATGACGTAACAGGATCCATCACGACTTGTCATGACTAAGGATGTATCACGATAACATATCATGATGTATCAGAACGTGCCACAATGACGTTTTCTTTATCGATGTATCACGATACATCACGATCATCACTTTTTTTAAATATTAATATTATCCATATTTATATTATGGAAAATCAAACCTCAATATGATCATCCGGTATAGGAGGATGTTTGAGTTTTTTTGGGTTGAGTATTGACGGTTTTTGTGTGCGTGTGTGCCATACATACACTTTGGTGCAATTCTCAGCAAGAGGCTCTAACTCTTCCTTTGTGGTAAAGTATTTGAGTATTTCGCTTTCCTGAAAATATATATTTTTATTTATTTATTTATCAATTACAATACATCATTTGCTTAGTCTATTACAAATCCGTAAAAACGTTGATAGGATAATTAAACATAAATTTATTTTCAAGCAGGTCTGAAGGTCTGAAGATCTGAAATACTTCAGCCAAGTAATTGTAACATTTAGACCACAAACCAACTGCGGGTCTCTTCTCAAGCTACCCGAAAGCCTCCTTCATGGCTTGGCTTCAACCCATCGATGGCCCACTACTGAGCACAGGTCTGTCCTTATACTGGAGGCCCACAGCATACTCCACCACGCTGCTCCAATGCTAGAGGATGGAGGAATTGGTGGAGGGGTTAGTCGCCAACCAGTGTTCGAAGTTTTAATGCCACCCGAAAGCCTCCGACAAGGCTCAACATTTGCTATCTAACGACAACAGTCAGGAACAACAACAAGCGGTTTCACATGCCCTCTAAGTGCTTTTGAAAATTTTGCCACTAGCGGTCACCCATCCTCCTACTGACCGCGCTCACTATTGCTTAACTTCGTAGTCTATATAGGTTCCACGTAACGCATCCACAAACCAATACAAACAAAATTAACCATAATTCAAAAAATACCTTCACCCTACCTGATAGCCAGACTGGACCTTCCTCGAGAATTTAGCTTCAGGATGATCAATGAACAGCGTGGCGTTTATTGCAAAACCTGCCATATCGATTGGGAAGGGTCTGAACGGCTTCCACACCGCGTTGTACCCTGACACTTTGCCATCTGTGACTAGTGGCATCTCCACTCGCATGCCACCAACGATCCCCACTGGCCATACTCCTACCTTCCTGATCTTTCGCATCTGTAATAGCCAAAATTTACGTTCGCCGTTAAATTAATCATATTTGGAAAGTACCTGGGTAAACATATTTCATCATGTAAAACAAAGTGTACATATGTGTGTGCGTACTTGTGTACGCACGTAAGAAGTTATACATCTTTGGCGTAACAAGATAAACAAGATAAAAGGTTACTTTTCACGTTGTCCTATGTAGAAAAAACGACAGTAATAATAGAAAAAACTAAAATGCTAACTAGACAACTTCAGGGTGTCAATTTTTTGTGACTGCACGCGGAACTGAAAACTTTAGCCTCTATTATTTTTCCCTAGCGCGCCAAAAGTATAGAGTATGGCTTCAAAAACAATACGTACTAGCACCGCCATCTAGTTAAAAACGTTATAAACTGTTCACCACTACTGAGAAACAAATCAGAAGCGAAGTTAATGACATCTAAAATCAAAATGTTGACAACAAAGTAACACAGATGGCACTACCTGTCATTTCAATATGTACCAGTATTACACACCGCATTTTTTTCGAAAATAAAACGATTATTAATCCTGATTTCGCTGAAAAAACCTCTAAGTTTTCTTTATAATTATTATTGATATGTTTTTCTCAAATCTGACAATGTCATTTTAATTTTTTTTTTATTTAAAGTACCCCCAGGTATTTGGTCACCAAACGGTGAGAAAAAATTATTTTCCCGTAAATTAAAGTGATTACTAGAACCGAACTTTAAGAGAATCTGAAAAATAGAACTTGTTTTGATTTTTTTTTTAATAAATTTTGATGAATAGTGGCAAAAAAATATACAAAATAATTTGTAATATGTACAACACAACTTAAAATTAAAACTACAGATAATATGAAACAAAGTTAACATCAGTACTAATTAACTACTATTTTCCTGTAGCACAAAACATCAATTTTAATTACTACAAAAATTTATTATTTAATCTTATAAAAATAATGTAGTTTCCTGTCGATAATGATTTCATTTTCACAAGTCGAAGTAGTATTAAATATAATAATCTATAATAATAGGTACTTTGACAAACTTTTAAATAAAGTTCCACTGTAAGTTCTTTTGTCTACATACATAAGTCATGCTTATGCTACAGCTTATGTGATATTCGTATAACCTATCCCTGTGCCGAATTTCATTTAAATCCGTTTAGTACTTATTGCGAAAAGATCAAACATCCATCCATCTTCAAAACTTTCGCATTAATTGAAAAATGTATAACAACAGTTTGTTTAAAACAATACCAATGTATCCCATGTTAATTATTGAAAACAAACAATAAAGATGTGACAAATGTAAACAAACACTGGATACATCAACATTAGTACTGAGTAATGAACTTGGCTTTTCCATTCGTGTTAATATTGATGTAAAACAAACTTACCTTGTATTCTGTAAAGAATTCACATACTTTTTAATAGGCTTTTTAATTAACTGATGGACCTATACTGAGCACGGGTCTCTCCTCATACTGAGGAGGCCTAGAGCCACTACCACGCTGCTCCAGTGCGGATTGGTGGAGGGGTTACTGGTCAACACAAATGTCGGAAGTTTTTATACACCCGAAGGCCTCAGACATGGCCTAACGATTAATATCTAACGATAACAACTGGAAGGAACGGCTTTACGTGCCCTCCAAAGCACGGAAACGTTCATGAAATTTTTACCACTAGCGGTCACCCATGCACCTACCGACCGCGCCCGATATTGCTTTACTTTTTCGAACACTTCTAACCGAAACAACCCGCTGGTAATAAGTAACCAGTAATATTAAAGTAAAGGTGACCTGACGGAACACGTAGTTACTGTGACATAACTGTACTAGTTCGACATGTGGTATCACAGATTTGATGTCTCCTATAAAACTGTAGTACATCACTTTGTTCTATTGTCAATAATTTTGGTAGCGTACGCGATATAACGTTTTTTTGCATTTTTATTGAAGTTAGTTTATATCGAAGTTTTCATACTATTATTAAACTTTTTCCGGTAACTGTTTTTTTGGAAACCACGCGAAGCCAGTTTCTAGTTGTATTATAACATACACGAGCATTAAATACTTGGAAAAAGTCGCAACCTGATCGTGATTAGACACACCACTGAAAAAACAAACTCGATTCTTTAAAATATCAGATGTGCAATACCTCACTATTAGCTTTAATTAAAATTAATTAAATCGAGTGATGTTTATTTCTTGTCACTATGTTAATACTAATAATAATCTTTTTTTTTTTTTATCATAGATATATTATAGTTAACTATAAAATATAAATATATATACTTAATGAAAACAACATTGAAATACCTCAATTTCAGGAACACAAAAAATTGGATTTTTTTTAAACCTGCGTGAATATATAAGAAAAAATTATATTATAAAAAATAATCAATTTACTACGAAATGACATTAAAACTATCGGGAAATTTCTTTGAAGGGGCCCAAAACTCGTATGGATTTGGGAATTTTATTTTATATCTTTCTAGTATTCACATTTCATCGAGTAACTTGTCTATTGACATTTTTATTAGACCCCGGATTTAGGGCGAACTTTTTCTGGCAGCACATTAGACCTAATATTAGGCACCGTATTCGATGTAACAACCTATTGGACAAATAAGTTCGGAATAATTATATACTAATGATAAAATTTTGAGATAAAAATTTCCAATGATTTAGGATCGAAACATGCCGGGCTATGAATACTTCTATTAACTAAAAATTTAGGGATTACCTCTTCGAACACTTTTAGTGAGTAAGTGTTGTCATCATCCATGAAGTATACCACACCCCTTCGGTCTTCGATATTGAGCAAATGTTCGCGGAGCCAGTTCAGTGCAACATTTCTTTGTTCCACTCCGCTCGCCTGAAATTATCAAATTAATCAAATTATTATTTGTAATTTAAAAATAAAATGAGTTAATTTATTAAGTTACCAGCATTACATTTTATGTCTTGATGACATAAAAAAGAACGGTCTTCTGGTGTAGAAAGTGCCGCCGCCAAAAAACATGGTAGATAAGACTACCAATGCACTGCCAAGAAAGAAGTGATTAAGCCGCAACTGGAATTCAGAGCGGGAAATAAACAGGACCGTTGACAGAAGAAAAATTAGAAAGAGGATAACTAAAAGATATCGAAAACATAGGGTCAAAGAAAAGGAAAATAAATTCCAAATTGATATACGAACCCAAATAAAATTGAATTATTGAAAAATACAAAAACTTAAAAATTAACAAATTGTTAACATTTTTGTACTCAAGTAATATTATTAATATTATTTTGTTAAGAAACTGCCAATTTGTTACCAATAAAAATAACAATTTAATACAATTTTACAAGCAACATACACAAAAAAATATATACTTAAGTAGTATTTTAGTTAGAATCTTTGCAAACTTTTTGTTATGTGAAGAAAAGCTTAAAAAATAATATATTTAAAATTTTAACATACGCAATACCAACTAGTGTTGAATGTGGCTGTTTTAAAAACACATATATTTATATCCATTACCTGAAATGTTGCACGATTTTTATAAAAGTTATTAATTATAACTACATATAAATAAATATCTAAGGACGTCTCAGAACATAGCAGTTTTCTGGGACGAAAATAATCCTATAAACATTGTATTATAAGTTACAAACATTCTAAATTTCATGTAAATTCCATTGGTTTCAAAGTTGCCAAATTAATTTTAACTTCTTATCCTATGGGAACTAAACCATTTCCTGGGATAAAACATATTCTATATACATTCTCGGGTTTTAAACTACAACAATGCCAAGTTTCTTCTAAATTAGTCCAGTGGTTTTTGCGTGAACGTCGAAGAGACAGACAGACAAACAGACCATAATTGAAATAAAAAAATGTTTTAATCTTTATATCAATAACAAAAATCTCCGTGCATCAAAATTTTCAAAAAATATTTATTATACCAAATAAGTCCTATTACAGTTTTATTATTAGTCAATAGTTAGTAGTTATATTCAATTAATTATCAGCACTGCCAATTTATATACTAGAATGAAACATTATATACGTCCGTGTCGAACAGATAACCTAATTTTGTGACGTCAGTTCGAAAATCGGCGAAATGCGTTTACGGCTATGATCAAGAATATAATAGATGTCGATTCCGTAGAATTTAACAAAAAAAATTGTCCACGTAAATATACATATATTGAACAACTTTACGATCGACCTAACAAGAAGTTTAAAAAGTTGTGAAACATATAAAAAATGTTCAACCTAACTACACCCATTGAACCTAGTTGGTTGGAATAAATAATTTGAATTTGCAGCATTGTGGAACGTCTGTATGTGTTGGCTGTTTGGGAGTGTCGAATTGGAAATGAACTCGCGTGACTTGTGACACTCAAACATGCTGCGTTCTAACTGAATACATCTAAAATCCAAACCCTTCATGGTTCGGCCCTGATTCCCAACGGGAGTGCGACGAACCCCTCAGCACTATCACCTTCTACAATATTCCAATCACAATTTATGTCTTATTACATTACAATAAAGGCGACTGTTGCCTGGCATACAGCGAAATTACCTAGACACAATTGTATGTACATGGTATACTTTCATATCTCACTTGTATATATTATGCATTCAAATATAGTAATTTGAATAGATCATTGACTTGCTGTAGTGCAATAAATTTCGCGTTCGTTACGCCATTTTGAAAATTTTACTAATACTGGTCAGTACAGAACCGTTAAAGATTCTTTTTTTTAATTATTAAAAAAGTGAACTTACAGTAGATTGCTTCGTCTTATGTGTTTTCACATTGAGATGAGTATATTTGAGTGTTGATTCCTTGAGTAAGTTTGCAACCAATTTGGTTTTGATATCTGAATCCTCGATAATAATCCAGTGAAAGTTCTTCACCAGCATCAGCGTTTGACATAACCTGTAACATAATGATACTAATATAAAAAAAACCTGAAAACAACTCAAAAATGTATATGAATGTTTTTTAAAAACATAAAAATAAATTAAGTACAAAAAGTACACCAGATTCCCACACTCAAAATTTCTAGTTGTATTCCAAGGGACCATGTTAAAAAAATATTATCTACATCTAAAATAAATTATCTACATCAGGAGTCAGCGGCCCATATGCCATTGCGGTGCGACAACCTTTACACAACGCAACTTGACGTTTCTTATGATCCTTCCGACAAGGACATAAAATGTGGACTGCACCAATATCCTTATAATATTTGCAGCCCTTTATAAGAGAAGGATGCTGACCAATTATTTGTATATATGTATATTTGTATATCTTACAACATTACTTGTCAATAAAGAAAATTGAATTACAGATTAATATCAGAAAATTAAATTACATATAACACATTTTTTAATCATTCTAAATATAGATTCTATTGAAAGCACCCTTAAGTTGATTTTTAATAATCAAGCATTTTTTTTACAGCCTGAAGGGCTGACGAATTAATAAACAGACTACCAAATGGTATGTGGTAACAGTCGCATAAGAACATGGGCAACACCAGGGAAATTGCCAATGCATTGTCCGCCCTGAAGATCTCTTTACACCTTTTTTGAAGAACCTCATGTCATATCTGCATTGCAGCAGATTAGTAGTATGTTCGAGTAAAGATATGTGATCCACAGTACTATTTTAGGGTAGAAACAAAGTTTCATTACAAATTATTCGCTATTTACAGAAAATATTTAGTAATCAACTATGTAGATATGGTACTAGTAAAGTTCAGATATAAAGTTTTATATTTAGCAGAATTATTACTTGTTGGCACACACAAGCAATACACTCCTAACAGAATTAAAGATAGAACAGATGTACTGGTTTAATTACATCTGTGAATAGTGTTCCGTGCTTGCAAACTGAGGAGAGTTGGGTACAATTCCCTGCCGTTACAGGCACTTAGGTGACAAATATTTTTTTATTTTTCAGTTACCAGTATTTTTACAAGATTTATTTAACTTGCAGTGTATGTTTGCATTAGTATATGTTGGTTAACCATTCAAATAAAATCTTGAAAAGTTATTTGAGCAACTTTCGTTGCAGAACTGGAATTTTGCTTAAGCTTTCTTGTCCTGATAACAATGCAATTTTATGATAAGCTTAAGGTTTAGCTCCAGACAAGGGAGCTTTTCAATAGTTAACAGTACAGTTATGAAATTTTGTTTCTTTTTACTAGAGCTCTTTATAAAGCTTGTGTTTTTAAATATTTTAATATAGCTAATTTATATGTATTTACAATAAATGAAACAAAATAAAAACATAGCCATTACTAAATAATCGAGATTTAAATTTATCTACAAGTAATGCAACCAATCCAGTTGAAATTGACTCAACTTTTTAGTCGTTACCTCATGACTGAGGTTGTTTGTCACTCATTAGTCATCACAAGTCACTACCAGTCACAACCATTTCTTTCCAGGCTTCAAAATGGTTAAATGAGATGGTTGGACTACAAGCCACTAATGGTTTCTTTTGTGTTAAGGTACAGTACAGTTCTGTGTACTACAATGTTTGAGTTAATATCAATTTAAGTGGCAGAGATTGTTTATAAAAAACTGATTGATGGTCCAGTGATGAGCAGGTCTCTATTCATAGTGAGGAGGCCCAGAGCATACTGCACCACGCTGCTTCAGTGCTGAGTGGTGGAGGTTTAATGGCCAACTTCAGTATCAGAATTTTATATGCCACTCTAATGCTTGACATGGCTTAATGAATCTAACAATAACAACTAGGACTAAAGACTTTATCTGAAGCATGGAAGCACTAGTGAACCTATCCTCCTACCATCTGAGCCTGATATTGCTTTACATTTTTTATTGTTTACAATCTAAACAAGCTACCAGCTACGAACAGTACAAAGATGTTTATTATAAACATTATTTCGTGTCTACTTTGAGCCACCCTGAATCCTAGTAGACTAAGTTGTGTCCTAACGTTCTAAGCTAAGCTATAATTATGTTGTTTCCTGGAGCTGGTAATAGATAAATGTTTTTCTGTTATGTGTGTCCTCAAAAAGTCATATGACCCATTACACACGGAATCCTAGTGTCAACATTTAGTTTTATAGTTCATCATTGGTTATTGTTTCCATCTGATTGCATCAAAAGTACACTTGAATCAAGTAGAAAAAGATACTAAAAATATCTATTCTAAAACTATATATTGCACTGTCCTGGTTTGATAAAAATTTAAATGAATGCAGTATATTATGTATAACAGAATTAATGTGCTACATAGAGACAAAATATATATAATATTATAAAAGGACACAATTGATTACGAAAAGATTGACCAAAGTTTAGCACTACTCTGCTATTTAACCAAGGGCAATAACTACACAATGTAATTAATTACCTTTTGTGCCAGCGTATCTAGGCATAGTAACATTTTACATAACAGTCATTGGTATTGGAAAGCAGGCCTGCTATTAAAAAAAACAATGCAACAAAAGCCAACATTCCAAATGATAAATATTGCTTCTTGTCGACGACAAACATTAATTGTAACTTGTAATTTCAGTATACAGAGACAAATAAATAATTTTAATTCAAATATTTATGATATTACAAGAGGAAAATTATTTCCAACTTCATTACGAAATGATTCGCCAATGGATAGCACTACGCTGCTATGACACCAAGGGCAATTACTACATGATATAATTGATTGCTCACCTTGTGAGGTCTGCCTTTTGTGCCAGCCGCGCATAAGTCGGCGTGATCCCATAAATTGTCGGAAGATAAGATACTACTTCAGGCGTAAATTGACATTGGAAAGCGGGCCTGCTATTGAAAAAGAACAATGCAACGAAAACCAACATTCCAAATGCTAAGTATTGCTTCTTGACGACGACAAAAGGCATTTTATTGTAACTTGTAGTTTCTTCCTTTCGCACTGCACAATTTGCAACACATCCGTAATAACTTAAAAAAACACGAAAAGCCGTCTCCAAGGTTTAAACATCTACTTCGGCCGCTATGAAAGTATGAAATGACCAATAGGTGAAATACAAGATTGTTTTACTACACGGATGTTTTTGTCGACGTATTCATAATAACACCGGTAACGCCAATCATAATTATAACGTCAACAAAATATCGACAACAATGAAAACACAGCACAAAACTATAAATGAATCGTTTCAGAAAGAAGAAAAGTAACCCGTCGATTGTTGATTTGACGGATTTTGACTACAGACAGTAGGTACAACAAACCTAGCTGAATCCACAGATTCCACAAATACGCAAAGCATAAACACCAAGGCCGTATTCCGATATACCGCTTCAGTAAAAGCATAGTACAGAGCTAATCTTGGACAAAGCTTATTTCGTTTTAATTTAAAGTATACTACCACAGGGTGCTATCTTAAACTAAGACAAATTTGCACCAAGAACATTAGAGCATCCGAAATTTTTGAACTATCGATTAGTTGACATTCAAGGATAACAGGCGTATAAAACAAATACGAAACTTATTTAAAGGCTCCTATAGGTCTTCTCGCGACGTATCCATGTCTAGCGTGGGTAATCGGGCGAGGAGATCAGGATTGAAGGATTGCTTAGATTAATTACAATCTAACTTCTTCACCGCTTAATGTCAACTGAACTCTCTAATGGCCGCCGCCCCAGCGTTCGGTGTTACGTCACCTGTCAAAGAT
>DWJZ01007716.1:0-11882 GCA_018249125.1 Asbolis capucinus
TAATTATTGTTTAAACAGCACAGCTGTATGGTAACTTTATTGGGGGTGCCTAATACTTTTGGCCAAGGCTGTATATAATAATAACTATAATAAACTTTGTTTGTATGTCGGTATAGGCAGAGCGCATAAACGTACGTGTTTCGATTGCATCGTTGCGTTTTATCACCGTTTCATTCATTTTACGATCAGTGTTTTGTACTAGCGGCTTAGAACTGCTGGAATTTTATCGTTTTTAAAATGATACTAACGTTGTTGATAATCTTATTAGCCGTGTTTAGCGTTAGCTACACTTTTGTAGCCGCCAGTATTTACAACATCATTCCCTTGTCCAGAGGTTGTTTTGACTACTATGAATTATTATACATAATTACTAACTGGTTATAAATGGAAATAGCGGCTAACTAAACTCGATTTTTCTACAAAGAATTTTTCCCAAGTCATTTAGGAAAGTCCGATTATCCTTTTTTTAAATTGCCATTATATTTTATTGTCACGCCATATCGGATTTAAGATTCAAGGACGGCACCTTGATTCGACATATCAGTCAATGTTATCGTTAACAATGTTATTTTTATTTTATTATAATCTTTAAATAATACTTCCGGTGTCTTATGTCCTCCTTGAAAGTTGAGTAGTTCAAGCTGGATTTGGTGTTTTGACAATACCCAAAAATAGTCAAAATTTTGTAATGGGGATTTGTATAAGTCTGGTTTAAAATATCGATTCATTGCATTATTATTTTTAAAGAAATAGTGTGAATTATTACTTTTCTAACAAAACATCCTTTTCATTCAAGTTATCCGTAAAAGATTTTTTTTAAAATTTATAACATAAGATTTGTTACGACAAATAGGCGTGTTAGAACGCTAGTATGAAAGGCCTGTAATCAAACTGACTTCGCTAATAATGTCCGCACGGTCGCCTCTCTCCCCTGCGAATGTCATTAATGTTGCAGATTTATGCGACACTGTCCGTGTTCAGACGGTGCCGCGATTAAACTAACATCAGAGATTAATAAAAAATATAATATTATCAAATATTAGGGGATATACGCTGAACTTTTACGAGAAAATTCAACGTATACAGTATATTTTGTACTTTGTTTTGACTCACTTTTACCCACGATTGATTACTGGTCTCTCCCCATAACTGAGAAGGCCTGGAGGATAGCTTGGCGCAAAGGCGGTTTGTTGGAGTGTCTAATGGGTGACACAGGTGTAGGAAGCTTGTTTGTCGTCCGAAGAGCTTCGATAAGTCTTTACTCACCTCAAACCTCAAAAGACCTCAAAGATTTACATCTACTGTACTACTATACGTATAACCTCTGTAACCGATGGCTTTACGTGCCCTCCGAAGTGTGTAAGGAACGGCTTAACTATTGCTATTTAACTATAATAAATGGGACCGAGACAGCGACCGCTGTTGCTTAACTCAGTCATCACTTAGGATCGACGTAAGCCGGGCTATGAGCACTACCTTCTGTAACCACGTACAATACTTGAAGTATCTAATCGGGGTAACTTAGCGCCATAGTAATGGAAATTGTGCTATCTCGGGCGCGTGTCCCAGTCGCTCTGTTCCGCATTCCAAGATTTGCTCTAAATAAAAGATTCGGCTAATCGTCTCCGAGTCGTCCCACGTGCCGCTAGTTTAAGGGGACGTTGCACGTTTCTTATTAAGTACACTGGATTTATAGTTTCTAAGCTATAATTAAACGTTTTTCGAAGTTTGTTTTTATATGCGGTCCTAATATTGATCCTTGTGGAACTCCCGTTGAAAAAAGTTCTAGAGATTGTTTTTTTTTATCTTATGGGTGTGATGACTGTGTGATGATTGTAATGGTCATTTATAGCCTATGAGAAATACAAAAAGTTGCTGATACATCACCGATCTCAGAGATTTCTTTTAAGATTTCACTGAAGCCAAATTATGAATTTTTTTTACTAATAAATATTAGGATTGCTAGAAGAGGGTTCATACGATTTCTGAGCTGTCAAAGCTCTTCTTGACCAAAATTTTTTCTTGACCAGCCTGAAATTGAAATTACAAACTTCTTATGATGATGATTTGACAGGAGTTTTTAGTTTAGATATGTATTTCCCTAGTGTGCGCATTAAGTATATTGTATTGTAATAGCAATTTCATCAGTTTTAGTAAAATTACCCACAATAATAATAACTGTATCATTTATAACATCAATTACATGATGTATCAAACAAGCGTTGAAACGGTAAATGACTCTACAACTAAAACGAATTAACTTTAATAGTGCCTATATAAAATTTATTCAAACATTTGAACAACCTAAAGGACTTTTATAAATAGGTAATAAAATTAGCTTTTCTAATTATTAATATTTCATGTGATCACGCAAACTGTATTTTGTCGTTGTATGGTACTTGAAAACTTTCTTCATTAATTAAAACTCCGACAATGGCTTCTGTAGTCTCAGTTTGAGCTTGTCTCACCTGCGGGGCATTTACGATAAGCGTTATTTTAGCTTCCTTTTGTTACGCGTTAGTGACAGCCCTATCTGCTAAATTTTATGCGGCGGGTACCACTTCTGACCTGCATGCTCCTTGCATAATTACAGGCATAAGTAATCAGTCACAAACAAAACAAGATATTGCCTAAAAACCATTTGTATACATATACCTAAGCTGGTATAATTTTCGGATTGTATCTTATTCTAATACAAAACCAGATTTTGTGTATTAGTTTTTTGTTTTTTAGATATTTATTTTATTTTTTTAATTAAAGCTATGGACTTTACTCATGGAACGGAATATTTTATTTATTATTAAAATAAAATATATAAAAACCTGTTAGTCAATTTCGTCACATTCAATAGTAAGCTACTGCTAAGAATAGACAATATATATTTATCCTTTTTCTTTACTATCTTCCTTTTTACTTTTTTTAAATACTCGCATTTCGCTATTCGCATTTAGTGAAACGATTTCCGTATCATAGTTGACGATAATAGCACTGAATAATTTGTTCTTTACGAGGTTTTGATAACCTCGTAGTGAAAGTGGTGGTTAAAGTGTAATGGCTCATAACCGCAGTTAAAGTTAACGGGCCATCATCGCCTTAACTTTTAAAAGGTCGTTGCACCTAACAATATAGTATACAATAAAGAGTAATACATGCAATGTTTGTTTTCACTATAAACTGTTTAGTTTTTGAACTAGTGGAATAATAGCCATTAAATATATAAATTAATAATAATAAATACCTCAGGACAACTCACACACGGCCATCTGACCTCAAACTAACCGTTAGCTTGTACTATGGTGATCAAACAACTGATAAACATACATATATATTTTTAAATGAATACTTATATAGATATTTACACCCAGACACATAACAAAGATTCATGCTTATCACAGAAACGTTTGACCTGGATGGAAATCGAACCCACGACCTTCGGCATAGCAGTCAGGTTCGCTAACCACTAGACCAACCGGCCTGTTTATGCATGTTGTTCGCAAAAATTGCTGCCCGCGGCTTCGCCTTTCGCTTGTAACACGCGTGTAATGAACATCTATCCATCTTCACAATTCGCATTTACAAGTATTATATTAGTAGGATAGGACAACACGTAAGAGCACGATTAACAGCGAACGATTTCTGGCAAAGCTTTAGACTAATCAATCTTATATTAGACACAGCGCGCGATACTAATAGCTGTGATTTATAAAACAGTGTTTATAAAGCAGGTGAATTATTTTGAAGTCTAATAGTTCTATAGGGGGATTGCGCGCCTACACAGTCGACCTTCGGAAGGCTACCGCTGCCGCAGGGGCTCCTGGAGTCAAGCTGACTGCGACATTGGCCAGCCATGTGACACGATAGGACCCGCTCAACAGCGGGGTACCCCCTTGCCAGGAGGCACTTGCCCTCAGCTCCAGCCCGGCTGAAAAAGTTACCCTTGAGGCTCGCAGAATCCTTCGCAGCAGTTACGCAAAAGCGCTCACCAAATTATCATTATAGAAGTTGAATGAAGTTAACTAACAATATAACTAGGATTCAATATCTATTTCTGCGTTCATTCAACATAGTTAATAGGAACATTTCGGGGAATATTATATTACACAAGCACTTGACATTGGTAACGACGATGGACGGTATCCGATCGTCGCCGGCAGTCGTTCAGCATCTAATATCCGTATTACAGACACCATCTGTACACTTACATACAAACTAATGAACATTCACTGGCATATTAATAAATAAATAAATTTGTACAACACACGGCCACCTGACCCCAAACTAAGCGTCAGCTTGTATTGTGGTGATCAGATAACTGATAAACATACATATATATTTTTAAGTACATACTTATATAGTTATTTATACCAGACACACAGAACAAACATTCCTGTTCATCACAGAAAAGTTTAACCTGGATGGGAATCGAACCCACGACCTCCGGTGTAGTAGTCAGGTTTACTAACCACTAGACCAACTGTCAATTATTATTGTCTTGTGTATGATGTATGTCTATGTAATTGGCGACCATTCCAAAGTTTGTCAGCAAAAATAAAACAGTGATATTGAAGTAGGTAAAACAATACGAAATTGCTTTTAAAAAGTTTTCAATGAATCTGTTTACGGAGTAGGACTAATAATAAATCAATGTTTCGGTAGAAATATTGGCGTCACTGTAGCCTTCTGGATATCGTAGTACAAGCCTACAAAGGAAGTCAAGTATTAGTATCCCGGTTCAGATTCCTGTGACATAAAGTGTAGTGATGTGATATTGATATTTTTTCTTGTTAGATAATACATTAATTTAGAAAAAAATATATTTTGGACTAGTGACACATATGTGTCGTTTCCTGGTGCTGCTGACTTATAAAAATGAATGTCGTTTTACCCAATTTCAAAGTTTTCCATTTAGTGATAGTATTATAACTTAGAGTTAGTTTAAACAATGTCAAATAAAATATTAAAAACCACAAGCTTTAAATATTGAGCCCTAATACGAAGAAACACACTACATTGTAACTGTATTGTTAACGGTTGAGAAATTTCCTTAACTGGACGCAATATCAGGTCATGCTTATCTTAAAAATGTATTGTCGTCAAGACGGAAGGTCTGTGCAAAATTTCAACCCCGTAGTGTAAAAGCAAGTGGGTCTAATTAAATTTGCAAGATTTGATCCGAACACATATCAAACAAAAATACAAATATATTAACATACTGATATACAAACATACACTGCGAGATAAATAAAAGCTTTTAAAAAGTAAAGCTTTGTTTTTCACCTATGTTTTATATTATTTTATTTAATATTGCATTCTTTATATTACACTTTTGCAAATGTTACAAGACAGTTTTTTTTTAAGTTCAATTTATGAAGTCAGTTAAAAAATTACACAAATATAACAGTATCAAAACCTTGGCCATGCAGTTTGCTTTAAATAAACGTGATGATGCCTTGACATCTGACTGCAGGCTTATAGACGAAGTTATTCACCCATCGGTTTGAATAACAACCAGCGAACACAGGCCACGTGCAGTGTAGGGTTCTGTATATGCGTAATATCTCTTTTAACGGTAATCTATCCATTATAGTTTTCCTTTTAAAATCTTTATATGAACTCTTCGTTACTCAGCCGTCGGGTCCCGGTGCATATTATTTGGTTAAATTATTTAAATAATATTACAAAACATCATTATCTCATGGCCATATTTTTTTTATATGACAAAACAAGAAATACGTTTTTGAATTTAACTAATTAAAATATGTATAAATAATCCCCACTTTAGGCACTTTAGGGAGGCATGTTAAGAAAGACTCTTCAGGATATTGTTCCTCCACTTTACCGTGAAAATTATGTATGTATATTCATGCTGTATAACATGTCTTTTAGTACTAAGGATCTTTGCACTAGAGTACGGTAAGAACGGTAGGATAAGACGAACCTAAAGTTCCGGATTTATTGAACTTCAACCTATTGATGTCCCACTGATCTCTCTTTGTGATGAGGAGGCTCAAGACATACAACAAGCTGCTCTAATGCTGTTTGGTTGATTAGTTTCAAACCCGATTGCCATCTAATAATGGCAACCGGAACCGACGGTACATGCCCTCCAAAGCAAGGAACCGCGCATGAAATTACAGCCACTGGCGGTCACCCATTCTCTTGTTGACAGTGCCTGCTGTTGCATAACCTTTTCGATCGCTTACAATCGAAACAAGTCGTCGAGCTATGAACGCGATTTTACTACGGACCCCTATAAGCTGGCATGACGTAGTTGAGAAGTCCAATTAAAGCTTGCAGGTTTAGCCTCGTTCGTTCGTATCGATCGATTTAAATGGAGCTTTCGTAGATTGCCCTGGGTTTACGTGTTCAAGTGTTTCTTACATCATAGTGATTTGATACAAGTTGTGTTGGTTTCAACGGATTATACATACTACATTACAATAGGTTAAAATTATTATAGTATATCTGAAACAATTGGACATATTATTCAACGGGGTTACTTTTAAAATACTTTTATCCCGGCAAATGGTTTTATTCCCGCGGGATAAACAGGTAAAAATTGAAGTTTTTAGGTAAAATTTTAAGTAAAAATAGAAGTTTTTAGGGGTTAGCTAGTTATTTAATGGCCACAATAGATAAAACATCACAGTGGCCTTATGTCCCTTACCCATTTATTCAAATAATACTCCTACTAATATTATAAATGCCAAGTTTGTAAGGATATGTTTAGGTGTGTGTGTGTGTGTGTTTGTTACTCCTTCATGTAAAAACTACTGAACGGCTTTAGATGAAACTTTGTAGTTATATAGCTTAGATATTAGAATGACACAATAAGTAAAAATTTTGAAGACTGTTTAAATTTTTTGAAATATAACAATAATTCGAAAAAAATTAACTTACTTCATATCTCCGGACTGTGTCAATCGATTTCGATAATTCTTTCGACATACATAAGGTAATTATACATTTGAAAGTTGTATGAATGTATGTTTGTTACTCCTTGCTTAATTTATTTATTTGACACAGGTATAGATTGTGGTATGGAATAACATATATGTAGGTTACGTTTTATCAACATACGAGAACCACGCGACCGAAGCCGCGGGCGGCTCCCAGTACTTAGTAATTCAATAATCATTATCGATTCCTGTGTAAAACTCCCTTAGGTCTAATATTCATTATTTGTACGTAAATTGTTTAACGTTAAATTTTAAAAGAGACCAGTTTCTCCAGTAATAGGTCTCAGAAACATCGTTAGACCGAAACCCATTTTTAAATCCTTTGCCGTAGTTTAACAATAGCCAGTTGTAAAAGAACTCCAATTTACTCAAGAATACTTACGGGCGAAGTTTTAAAAGTGATTTTTTATTTATTCACTTTCGTTAATTTGTTGCTGTTACTCTAATTGTAGCGTTTATCTGGATCTTGTTTTCTGAACTCCAAAATGTTACCTTTGCTTTTTTATATATTTATGTTGATCTGTGGGAATATGACAGTTGGCTGTGCCGTAGGATATTCAATAAATAAATTAATAAGTACAATAAAAACAATATATTGCAGAAAAAAAAAATGAATATCTCAGGTCAACTCACACACGGCACTCTGATCCCAAACTAAGCATTAGCTTGTAGTATGGGTATCAGACAATATAGTGTATATATATATATATATACACACACATATATATATATATATGTAAATATCTAAATCGTAACTACATATCTTTATAGATGTTTTTATAACACCCCGACTCAGAATAAACCTTCCTACTTACCACTGGATAGTTTGATCTGTTTGGGGATCCAACCCAGAACATTCGGCTTAGCAATCAGATTAACTAACCACTAGACCAAGAGGCCGACAATTTCATAGTTTTCGTATAAAACCATCACATTCCATCTTTAATATACTAATATCTTGGACCGTGACATATTTTCAATGTCACAATAATTTTGTAAAAATAATAAAAAAAACATAGTCTACTTTTAAAATAATATTTTGATACAAAAGTTGTTTACAAGTTTAATACGAATAAGAAACTTAGGTTCTAAAAATCCGAATTGTTTATTCTTTTAAGTGTTTTTTGTATGTGATAAGCAGGCGAACGAGCAGACAATCACCTGATGGTAAGTGATTACCGTTGCTCATGGATATTGACAACACCAGACTAAATTGTTACTAACACGTTGCCTGTCAGGAAAGATGGAGCTGCGCACACGCGGGAAGGAGACACAGAGAAGTGGTATATTGCTAAAGTTCTTTGTAAACAGTTGTCGTTTGGAATGATATCAGCGCACACGACTGCTGTCTCGTGTTCGTAGTTATCATTTTAAAGACTCCCTGTAACATTTTTATTGTATGACCTCTTTTGTTTAAAAAGAGTACTGTGAGTTTTCCTCCAGCTTTTTATTTCTTCTGGCCTATACTAGGTTATTTAGGCTAACCAATATTGTAATATTTTAGCAGTCGATGACTTCTAGATAGGAATTGTCTACTAAGACTTTAGGGAATACCGCGAGATTGGTTATGGATTTTAAATCTGTAACCAATTTTAATGTATCTTAATAAGAATGTATGAATATGACTTCCACTAAGTGCGCTCGATGTTCCTATGATGAAATAAAATATTTTGACTTTGTCGTTTGAGCAATTGAAATCAATAATATTCCCCCGTTAGTCACTTTTGACTTACAATAAGCCTGTGGCACCCGAAGTAATTGAAACATTCGTAGGTGTTATTGCAGCGCAGACGGCTGATGAAGAGATAAATCCTACTAACTGTGCCCTTGTGGCTTTGATTAAAACATTCACTGGGCTGTTTGAATCAATCGGATTGCGATGTGACGTTAATACTTCTTAACAGAAGTTCTCGTAGCGCAGTGGTTTGTGTGAATCGTTAGTGATCGGCTGAGTTAAGCAACAGTAGGTGCGGTCGGAATCAGAGGAAGCCTTTTTTCAGCATAACAACGGACGTTCGGCTTATTATAAACTTACGACGCCGTAAGTAAACGAATGAGTAACTTATTTTATTTCATGTAAAATTGTATTACAAACCTCAAGTTGTTACAGTGGGCGGATTTAATGCCTAATGTCATTCTCTGCCAGTCAACTCTTGAGAAAGGCGAGTAACTGATGTGTTCAATAATAAAAGTATTACACATTATACCGAAGGTTGTGTGGAAGGAAACGCTATTTTGTGTTACCACCTTTTGTGTCACGAAAACATTCTTGAGATTACTTTTGTGTTACATATCCTTATGTGCACAATAATGACTATGTATTTGTTTGTTTATAAACCTGCGACATGCACATTTTACTACTGTAAGTATAATTAAATTGGTATTATAATTGGGCTGATCCTCTGATTGCTTCCCGATGGTCAATCATTAGTATGCGTGGTATAATCAATTTTACCTAATTGACGGAAATTGATAAAATGCTAATTGAAGTGTTATGTTGATTGATCAATCATTGAATTGATTATTTAGCTTGCCTATTAGTCCAGTAGTTAATAGTCGTATGGAGAATGTGGGTTTCAATTCCCACCTAGAACAACTTTTTTCAGTGATGTAACACTGTTCGTTCTGTGTGGCGTGATGAAATATCAAAGTATTAATTTAAAAATGTAATATGAACTATATGTTTATACCTATACTATAGTGTAGGTTTTATACTTTTACTATATTAGTGTTTATACCTATACTATATTATATTACCTATACTATATTATAGGTATAAACATATAGTGCCTATATGTTTATAAAGATAGTAGCCATATCTTGTAATCTATGTCTGTGCAAAATTTTATTCAATTACGTTCTGTAATTTTTTGAGTGAAGGAGTAAGAAACATCTGTTTATTCATCCACACTCACCAACTTTCACATTATAATACTAGTAGGATTTTTATTAGTCTGATCACCACAGCACAAATTTGCGCTTAGCAACAAAACTTCTGAAACTTGGGTTGGCTGCTAACCCAGCCAACAATCTGGATTGGAGCTGCATCCTTGAGTATTCCCTAGCCCTCACCAGTTATGAGGAGAGTCTTGCTCAGGGATGGGCCAGACCGCTATACCATGATTTACTTTAACTTTCCACAGTTCATAATTTTAAATAATCAAACTTATCAATACTGACTTCAAATGGACCAGTAATTTGAAGAGTTCCATCACTTATCTTCCAAGATCTTCAGCGTATCTGGTGTGTTTTGTACATACATAAATCTTCGTTGCTAAATATCATACAACGAAAACTCGATCGATTTAGAATTAGAGAATATGACAGAGATAAAGACAGAAAATAAAGCCATGTACATGCAGTCTCGTGTGTAACGACCAACGTAACACTACTCTAAATGGTATAAGTATTTAGTCAATTAGTTTACACTTCCCTGGTCATTAATCTAAAAATTATAACCCTGGTACCTAGCGGTTGATGCTTAGAATGACATTATTATGAGACAGGCTGGCAACCTGGTTGCTACACCGAAGATCGTGGGTTCGATTCCCACCCTAGGCAAACTTGTGTGATGAGCAGGAATATTTGTTTTGTATGTCTGGCTACATATACAAGTACGTATTTAAAAATTTAAATACATATATTTATCAGTTGTTTGATCACCATAGTACAAGCAAGCGTCAGAGTTCCGTGTGTGAGTTTTCTAAAGATATTTACTATTATTATTTATTACGTATAATGGTATAAAATTCGCGCATAAAATTGATGTTATGGTCTTTCTCGCAGAAGGCGTCAGTAACAATAGTCGTAACTTGGTCATTAATAGATAGAGTACCTACTTTACGACCTCGATTGTAAATCGACTATAACTTGGCGGCGTGGCTTCACTCGAGTTGTGGTTATTACCACTCCTTGCATGTAAAGCGTAACGACATTTCAACTTTGGAATGAGTTTTGTTTTTAGTAATTATTTATCACTTAATATTCGCAGCACAAAGCCATGTGTTCGTCGTTTGTAATCGATAATGTTAAGCAAAATCGATAATGTTAAACAAAATGTCAAATAAATTTAGTGCAATTTTACTGCGGTCGGTAGCAAATAAAAGTGTCCTTAATATCAAATATCAGTCGTCCAGTATTGCCTTTTAAAACAAAAACCTTTGTTAAGTACAATTATATTAAGGTTATATTCGTACAAAATTCCATTATTAAGCTGATTAATGTGTGGAAAATCTGATGCATCTCATGTGTGTACTCTGGTGTAAAACTGAATTCAATTTCGGATTGCCTTTTAAATATTCAGTTTGAGAAGGGATTTAAAACAATACAAACAGTATAAAACAGAAAATGCTCGTTATTGAACTTCGTAACTTTAAATAATAATAATACATAAATACCTCAGGACAACTTACACACGGCCATTTGATCCTAAACTTAGCATTAGCTTGTACTATGGCGATCAGACAACTGATAAATTTATGTACATACATACATATTTTTAAATACATAATATTGGAGATATTTTTATTAGACCCGTCACAGAACAAACATTTCTAATTATTACAGAAAAATTTGTCCTGGCTGGGGATCAAACCCGCGACCTTCGTAGTCAGACTATAGTAGTCAGGTTTACTAACCACTAAACCGATAGGCCAGTCCAAACTTTACCTATGGCAATGGCATATTCATAAGTATACTGATTCCTTCTCGTAACCAATTACATTGGAACAGCGTGGTATAATAAGTTCTAGGCTTCCTTAGTTTTGATTAGAGACCTATGCTCAGTATTGGGCGATAAATGGGTTGAAGTACGGTCTTGCAGCTACGCCGTACTCAAAATTTAAATAAAAAAGTTATTACATGAAATTTTGTGCAATTTTACTGAAACGAATCTTTCCGTGACAATGAGTTTTTTTCTGCGTA
>DWJZ01007717.1:0-11881 GCA_018249125.1 Asbolis capucinus
GATTACAGACGACGTTTTATGTGGCTTCAATCCATCGATGGCCTACTACTGCGCTCGGTTCTCTCCTCATACTGAGGAGGTCTACGGCATGCTCCACCACGCTGCTCCAATGCGGATTGGTGGAGGATGTCTTATGTTGTATGACGATGTTAATCAATTGAAACGAATCATTTTTTTTTACTATCAATAAGCGTTTGAAAACGATCGTATCTGTTGGTAAGTGGCGATGGAGTCTTCGATGGTAAAGCACGGTAACTTAGTAGAAGCCCATTCACTACTTATTTAAAGACATTTATGTTGTAAGCGAACGTAAACACCGACGCGGACAACTTATTCCATTCATTCGGGGTACGGGTTTTGTTATGAATGGGTAATATGTTTCCTAATTGTAACGGTTTCCTTGTCCTCCCTTGTTTCCTCCCCCCCTCCCTCCGAATTGCATTGCGTCATACTGGAATGTGTATCTTATTACCTTATACCTCTAATTAGGTGCGGGGGTTCCAGCACCGGTAGCCCTGGAGCCCTGCCGGGGGGGCCGCGCGGCAGTCCTCTCTCTTCTGGTGCGGCTACCGACAGGGGGCACAGGCCGCGCTCCGCCGCTCGGAGGCCTCGCCGTGGCCTCCGCGCTCGTCACCCTCGGTCATCACCATCATCATCACAAGCGGCCGCGGGATCGTTGACCGGTGAGTGGGGATCGGTGGGTACAAAAAAATACAAATTTATTTTATTTGCATTTCAAAAGTTATTCATTTATAAATATGTATTGCATCCATTAAACTAACATGGGTGCCTGGGTATGAGTGTGTAAGAGTTTAAATATTACCTTTTTCACCCAACTAAGTCCGCGTAGAATCGTTTTCATATCCATAGAAATTACATTGCAATCGAAATTTCAAAAACTCCAGAACAAATATTAATTATTTTTTTTTAAGTGTACGATACACTCAACTTTTATGGTTTCACTTTTAAATTGAAAGTTGATGAGCTTTCATCCCTTATTTCAACTCCAACAAAACTTTTTTCTCGTTAAAAAGTAGCCTATGTTCTTTCTCAAGTTTTGGTCTATTTCTGTACCAGTTTTTATCAAAATCGCTTCAGTGTTTTATGCGTAAAAGTGTAACAGACAAACAGTTACTTCGCATGATTTCGCATTTATAATATTATTAAAGTTTTGTATGTAAGTTTGGCTTCATTGTATGTTTGTTTGTTTCAGATCAACAATGTAAATAGACGTACAACGCAAGTGTAAATAAATAACGTAATATATAAAAGTGTAAACTGACGTATTGCTCAAGTCGCGAGTCGGGTTACGACACTATATGCGGACGTCAAACTTTTAATACCCTTTGACACATTTACACACTTTGACATTTGTGACATTGACAGGTGTTTAGGACGGTTTGAAAAACGCTTTGAAATTTGTGACATTGACATGTTTTTTTTACTAGGTTTTGTAATCTGCGGAGCAAGCGGTTTTATATTTTGATGTGACCTATGAAAATTAAACTTTTTGATAATAATAATAAGAGTGGCTTTAACCAATCCATCCGTGAAAGGACGTGTATTGAGCACGGGTCTGTCCTCTTACTGAGGAGGCCTGGAGTCTGTTTGAGGCCTAATGGCCTAGCCTATACTAAGAAAAATAATTAGAATTTTAAAATCATTTTTATAATTGACAGTAAAATTTCCTTTTAGCACTATTACTGGGTGCTACACCAAACGCCATTATGATTTTGTAAATTATATCATTAACATAAATTTTTCGCTTTTTCAAAAATATTTCATTAAAATGTATACGCAAATGGAAGGTTTTCGTAGAGACACGATAATAATTCACGCTTGCTCCTACCATTTTACACCTAACACCTTCAAATAAATATTAATTATTGTTAATTAATGTAACTTATTTAACAATAATTACAATTAATCATTTATTTGACTTTAAATTGTTTTGTTGTTATAACAAAGAAATAGAACAAATTGTAACTGACATTTGTTTGTTATCCATCCTGACAAGTTTTTCTATAAATAATAATGAGTTAAAATGTTGTTCAGTGTCTTACATTGGAATTATAAATTAAGAACTATTTATTTAAATTTTAAGCAAATATTTAATCAAAAAACATTTATTTTTAAAACTTTATTCATAAGATAACTAATATTCCTCACACATACGAAACTTTGTAGTCATCACAATTTTTATTTAAAGTTTATATAATTTATTATAATAAAATGAATTTTACTTCCATTTATACTATTTGCCAAACGATATATTTAAAAAGTACATATTTTTCTGTAAGTCAAAGACAATCATTTGGGCGACGGC
Organism: Asbolis capucinus; assembly: GCA_018249125.1. Taxonomy (NCBI): domain Eukaryota; kingdom Metazoa; phylum Arthropoda; class Insecta; order Lepidoptera; family Hesperiidae; genus Asbolis; species Asbolis capucinus. Next base: position 2,327 of record DWJZ01007717.1, read on the forward strand.
GGCAGTTATTTAATTATATTTTGATTAAATATTTTTAATTATTAATCACTGTGTATTTTTAAATTACACAATTAATATTCGTCGAGAAAGTTTATGCCAGTTATATAATCGGTACTCAATATATGTATTAAAAATACATATATAGGAATTAATAATTAATTTAACAAATTTTCAACTTTCATGTTACTACATGAGACTACATGAATGGATTAAAAAAAATTGGTATTCTTTATACCTCATTTTTTTATACAGTTTCACTTTAAGATTCCCTGTTTCAGGCTGTACTTATTTCAGTAACTTGCCGTAAAATATATTGAGACAATAATATATATTTTTATATATCTTTCGACAACTTACACATGGCCATCCGATGTCAAACTAAGCGTTAGTTTATACTATGGTGATCAGACAACTGATAAACATACATGTATATTTTTAAACATAGTTATATACATATCTTTTTGAACCCAGACACTCCTGCTCAACACAGAAAAGTTTGTCCTGACTGAATCGAACCAACGACCTTTCGGCGTAGTAGTCAGGTTCTCTAACCATTAAATTTTTTTTAAAAATAAATATTGGACAACTCACACGGTCATATGACCCAAACTAAGCGTTAGCTTGTACTGTGGTGATCAGACAACTGATAACATACATATTTTAAATACATACGTATTTAAGTACAGTACTGCTCATCACAGAAAAGTTTGACCTGGGTGGGAATCGAACCCACGACCTTCGGTGTAACAGTCACGTTCGTTAACCACTAGACCAACTGACCTGTCGATTATAAGCTGGTATTAATTTTTCCGACAAATGTACTTCATCTTATTACGGACTGAAGAGATCGCGTCCCATGTGGAAATATTTTTTTAAATTTCATGTAGTATTATTTATTGATATTATTACGTTTGTGTATAATAAGAATTGTATAGGTGCTTGCGGTTTAGCTCGCTTGTATTGTAAGTGATTTGTGGCGATAACGAGCCGGGTTATGAAAAAAAATATTATAATAAGCGCTTAACGTGTGATTCTTCTCGGTCGAAAATTTAATAATGTATTTATTAAACACGTATCAACCCAAAATATATTATTAATTATCATTATTGTTGATTATAATTACAATTATTGTTAGTATTCTAATTATTATGTATTTATATATTAATTTTATTATTTCTGATTTAATATAATACTAATAATACATTATAAATATAATTAATAATATATTATAGGTCGAATGTATTATCGATATTATTTAGAAATCAGCAATATTTTATATATTAGTATATGAAATAAAGGTGTTTTGTTTTTACATGGTATTTTTAACCTAGAAGAATCATTTCGACAATTACAACGATGTAACATATTTCATCACAAAAACTTCATCACGCATGCGGCCACCATCACTGTTATGAAAGTTATTTATGTTATTTATTCTGTGACAAACACTGCGTAAGTGCCAAACGGGTACAAAACTAGAGCTAGTTGGCGCCGTTACATAATATATTCTTATTTCTGTCGAACTGTATTCGACTTCAGGGGTCGGCAACCTACGGCTCGCGAGACGTATGCGTTCCATATTCAATTGCAGTGCAGACCTCATTAACATAGCGCAACTTGGCGTGACTTGTGATTTTCCCGTCGACGACACATGAAATGTGGCCCACATTATTATCCTTAAAACATTAGTGGCCCTTATGTAAGAAAAGGTTGCCGACTCGTGCTTTAATTGTTTAACATTATTTTTTATTCATTATATTTTCATTACAGATAAATTTATGAATTTATTTATTAATTTATTTGCATAACAATTTTGTCCTCAACAACTAAAACATATATTTTTAATTTATGGTGGTCTTGTATGTAGGCGTAAGATATTCGTAATCTTTAAGTCACTATTACGTATAATTTATATAATAATTATGTAAATAAGGTGGCTTCGACAAGACTATGATATTTTTATTATGACTGATGTATAAATCGTGTAAAAAGTGTTTTTTTATGAAAGCATTTAATTTTGCAGATGTTGTGTTCGATATAAAAAAATAAACATATAAATAAAATTAATTATAACAATCTGGTATTTATTATTTTATTTTTAAATGAAACAATTTTGTATACATCGTAGAAATCTAATTAATACATGAATTGTATTCTGATTCGAACACGACATCTTATATAATTTACTATAAGATCTAATTTATATTTGTATAGTTAGTAGATAATCGTAACAATATATTATTAGCTAAATATCAATTAGCCGTAGCTTTGTGTATTTTTTACAAAAAATCGACTCTTTTTTTTATTTAAAAAATATCTTGAGCTTTATTCATTTAAAATACGTTTCATTTAAGTTGAATTTAAAATGAAAATCTTGACATTTCGTAAGTATTAAATTCTATATATTTTCATATCGACGACGGAAAACAATAAGGGATTAACTCTATATAGAGTTACGCCCTTATATTTTTATGTTGTCCGTGTGTATGTTTATTTGTATTCGAATATTTAGTTATAGAAATTAACATATTTCACATATACATAATTATTTTCATTGTGTAAATTTTAACTAATCCCAGTGTGTCAAATAGCTGTTGAATAGATAATTATAGATTTTGAATAATGCACGTTTTTAAAATTTTCTACATCACATCATTTCGTTCGCTTTAAAAGTAGGAATACAAAAATACTCTTTTATTCAGTTGATCTCAAAGATTAAAGGAGAAACAGCTGTCTTTGTCTTATATTGTTTTCTGAATCTTTTATTTTTTGTCTCACACTAGACTTTTTTGTATGCAACATTTTTATTATATTATTTTATCTGGTTTGATTTTCTAAGGCAGTGGTTCTTAACCTGTGGTCCGCGTACTATTGGTGGTACGAGGAAGCACCCGAAGTGGACAGCGAAGTCATCAGAAAAATATATATAATATAAAATCAAGAATTTGTTCATTTTCAGTTTTACTTGTACTCTGTATTACTTGCCTTCGAACAGTTGGTGTTCCACGATAGACAGAAATCTTGTCAAATTACTCATCATCACTAAAAGGTTAAGAACCACTGCTCTAACGTATTTGTAAGCCTTTGGAAGCATTTATTATACCGTATTATTAATTTGATTTATTATTAATTATAATAATCCATGACGAACATTATAATTATAATAATGTTTTTGAACGTCATTAACATTCTGTTCATTCAGCTCTCCAATAATGTTTATGTAGTTATAAATGACCTTATTCCCGTATAAACTGCCAGTATAAGCAATTTGTTAAGGCAATATTAAGTTTTAAGTATTTTACCTACTTTATAATGTGCGAAATATCGTGGGAATTACGACAAACGTTGCATATTATTTTATTGATATAATTGTATTTTTACAAAAATAAAATAAGGTTTGAATTTTAATACAATTTTTCCGGTATCATTGTCTTCTGTTTTCAAATATTGAACTATGTGGTTTTCTTCATCATTTAATATGCATACTGTAAGGGATTGGAATAAATTCGTAGTGTGTGTAAATTTATTTTTGTATTTTTTATTTTTCAATAATTGTTGTTCAATATTGTCACTTTCAAGTGGAACTGTAGCCAAGCATCTGTAAAAAAATATATTCTAAATAGTACATAAATTCCACGTTCCATTTTACTTGTTTTAAAATGCATTTGCGTGTGTTTGCATCAAAACGGACTTCATATTGTGCGCTCAATCTGAAGCAATATCTTATAATAAATTGCAGCGCTCGGTATGTTTGTATGCGTTTGTCGTAATGTCCCACTTGAAGTATACTTCTCGTAGTTGAGAAAGAAAGCCATTTTTAAAATTGACGTATTTCGTTATTAAGATATAATTCATAGTAATATGGGTGAAGGAAGGCAATTTTTTGTACGCGATCTGTATTTTGTGGTAGCAACGCGTTGTTACTTGCATTATTTGACTTGATCATTTATTTCCAAAATTTTCACTTTATATCCCACAAAAAATCTTTCCTTGTATTTTTTTTATATAAACCATAATAAAAATAAGATTCAATTATTAGGTATTATTATTATGAATTATAATCACAGCTATTATTTTGAAAACATGAAAGTGCATTATTATTACTAATAGGAATTATGTAATGAACAATTTTATTATTTTTCAAATGAAATAGTTATATTATGTGAATTTTGAATAAGTATCAGGAATCGAAATCGCCAGGTGAATATGAGTGAGCGAATTTAGGATTAATAATATTAATTTGTACAAGGATTATAATTTTTGAGGAATTTATAAAACAATTAATATACATTATTTTCTGAACTGTTTTACTTTTTGAAGTTACACAAGTTCTTATTCCAGTATCCAATTCCATTCGTAAAATGATTAATTAATTTTAATTAAGAAAATGTGTTTAAATTTTGATTTTGATTAATTAATAATTATAATTAATTATACTTTCTCAATCGTTTTTATAATATACCTCAAAAGTTATGGTTCCTTGTGCGTTTGAGTGTGGGTGACGTTTACAGTGATGCAAAATAATGTATAATAAATACACTTGATATATTATATAATTTATATATAATACATATATAATTATACATATATTGTATAGTTCAAAAGATTCTGTATATTTATTAGATACTCGAGGTGAATCCCAATTGAGATATAATTGAAACACAGTAAAGCAGTTTGATTTAATGTAGCAGAAACTTCTTATATAAATAATGAAAAAATATCAAAAATTAAAATAAAAAATTAAAAGTTGTATTTATTTGCTACATTACGATATTTGATTAATTTAATTAAAATAATAATAAAAAGAAGATTATATATACATGTTTTACTTCGATAGCACAGATAATGGACACACATTAAAAGCATTTTAATGTTTCCAAAAGTGAAGTCATAAGGACCTATTCTTAGGATACTATGTAAGTATATTCTAAGGGCAATTTATTTTGGTTTTATTTGTGATAAAGTAGGAAACTATCTCTTCGTTTGTCTCCAAAGCATTAGGCGTGTGAATTAATGTAGCTAGACCTGTTTAATTGTATTTTTGTTATAATTATTATATTTTTACGCTTAGGGTCATTGAGGATTGACCCTAAAGCTTGCAATGTCCGTGTGTGCGTATGACTCGTTAATACGTCACCCACACTCACTAAAATCGAACGTGCGTCGTGCTTTCTATACTGCAAATATTTTTGCAACATGAAATTTTTTTTTTGGATAGTTTTTTGAGTGTATTAAATGATGCTTTTGACAATATTATTAATATTTATGTGCCAAAATAAGTGTTTTATTATCCTGTATTACTTTTTTAAATTTTAGTAGGTCTATAAAATGAAGTAATTAAATTAGAAAGAAGCTAATGAAATCAATTTTTTTGTACCTAGCCGCTATTAAGTAAAATTACTATGCGTAAACTTGCTTGTCAGATCACTGTATATTCGTTAGTCTTTTGTTATTTGGCTTTGAAGTGAGGTAAAGACTGGGAGACACAAGTTCGAACCTGTAATATTTGTTTAGACCTCTTCCGTTTTAATTAAGTAAGCAAAATAGATAAAAATAGCTATTTAATTTTGTGTTCATTTAAATATGTTTTTATATATTCATCAATAATAATTGGTTCATTAAAATATAAGTGGAAAATATGAATACTTAAAAGTTATTTAATGCAAAATGAATTTATGATTTCTGAACAGATTTTTTTACATATTCAATTTTTTTTAAAGTTATTGAGAAATAGATTGTCTCGTTCTGACTTATGGCGATTCTCTGTAAGAGAACGAGATGGCGTTATCTCGTCGTATCCGACGAATGTTTCAAAAATAATTGCAGTAAAGCAGTATATGTATGACAGTGGTCATATGAAAGTGTACATGTAATTGTTTATATATATATAACTATAATTTAAAACATAGTTGGGACAGAGTTGACGTGTGAAAACGTTGTAAATATCCTAACGTATAAATTATTGTATTTCATAATAAAATTAAAGTGATCAGCCTGGCTTGTTTGTTTTAATATTAATTACCTATAATATATATACTCCAAGACAAGAGTGTGTAGGCGTTTGCTAAGTTAGTGCGCCTAACAGTTCTATGTCCATATGTATAAGTTATGGTTATAGTTCCGCCATCTAGTGAAAAATATACTAACTAAATCCGATAGGTACAATGAACTAAAAAAACAGATTTTAAAGTTTTTTTATTTGAAAACTGATGCTTGCCGTACGACCGAAATAAAATTTGAGCAAAACAAGACATGCTCACTGTGAAAATTCACAGTAATTTAAGGTGGTTTTTTTCAAAGAATTTTTCTCAAATATTTTACATAGATTCAATCTTTTCAAAAACTCATGAACACTTATTTGATCACTTTGGTATTGTTAATGTTCATAGGCAGCGGTGATAAGGTACCATCAGATGACCCGTCTGCACGAGGCTCGTTTGCATTCAAAAGAAAAAAAAATATTGATTGAAAACCAAAATACATGACAATAATTTTGTCCACGTCATATTGTCAGGTGTACGAGATGACGTAAAGTTAAAAACAAATCAAGTTTTATTTAGTATATTTCATTTATAATTATGTTTATTATACACAAACTTATTCTAAAGGTAAGTACAAATAAATTATAAATTACCTGCATCCGTATTTCCACTCGAGTATATTGTAGGTGATTTCAAAACGAGAGTGAATAAGCTTCTAAGTTTGCGCTTTTCCATCTAGGTCTGCATCGCCACTTACTATCAGGAGGGATTGTAGACAAGCATAAACTTATGTGTAAAAAAGTACATTGTAAAGAAGTACTGTATAAGCGGTGATAGCCTAGTATTTAAGAATTCGGCCTCTTTGGGTCCGGGTTCGAATCCCAGGGCACGCACTTCTGACTTGAGTTTGTGCATTTTAAGCATTTAAATGTCACTCGCTATAATGGTGAAGAAAAACATCGTGAGGAAACCTGCATGCTGGGAAGTTTACTGAACTCAAAGGTGTGTGAAGTCTGCCAATCCGCACTTGGCCGTGGTGGACTATGGCCTTAACTTATTCAGAGAAGAGACCCGTGCTCAATAGTGAGTTGTGATGGATTGAGATAAAGAGATGACATTGTTTACGATTATTATGATAAACAGATTAGAGTATAGTAAAAACGTGACTTAATTAGCATTACCTGACTCAAGCACCGTGGTAGCCAATCAGACGGGCATCACAAAAAGATACGGACGATAATAATCGTTCCGCTTGTCTTACCACCATACCGCGGACTTATGTCGCCTCTTGTTACCCTGGTCTGTTAGCATGCAATTACAGGCATTCCAGACCCAATACGATTGAAAGTCAACTCGTTTGGACAGAAAGAAAGAAATAATTTATTAATTATTAGGCAGGTAACGAACCAACGAAACAAAATATAAATATGACAAAAATAAAACTAAGTAAAAGAACACGCAAAAATAGAAAATAACAAATTAAAAAAAAACGATAAAGAAAAATTCTAAATAAATTGATGTAGAAATATATAAACCTGATCTGTGTTTAACGAAAAGGAACGGACAGTTAAAGCCGCGGCACTGATTTTCAGTGCGACCCTTTGTTTGGAATAGCTTGGCCGTCTGTACCAAGTTTACTAATATATTCGCCGTGAATACATAAATTGAATAATTTTTAGTTTCAGTGAAACAGCTGCAAACATCAAAATTATCATTATAAAATGAGATGGCCGGCAGAACATTAGGACAGAATATTATAGTGATGCCAAAGATTTTTTCCTGTCTTCTTGTGTTTGGTTTTGTGTCTGCCTCGTTCGTGGATGAACAGCCTTACTGTGCCCTCCGGTACCGACGGCTGTGTCAGGGTAAGGGACGCCATGTTGGGTGTCAGTATCCCTATGTAAGTATTACCCAAACAATTTAAACGTTGTTATCTCAAACGGGAGTCCTGGGTTGAAATCCGCACCTCTGATTTTCATAAAATTATGTCCGTCGTCTCAACCATGCGGATTTGCAGACTTCACACACCTCCCCGGCATGCAGGTTTCCTCACGACGTTTTGCTTCACCGTTATAGCGAGTGACTTAAATATTTTAAACGCACGTAACTCTGGAAAGTCAGAAGTGCACGCCTTGGGATTCGAACCCGGACCCCTCGAGTAGGAGACCGAATTCTTAGCCACTAGACTAAAACCCCTTGTTATGCACGTATTATAAATTAATTATCATTTGCTTCGGTGAAGTTTGCTATAAAGTTCTCGAAAGTGTGTGAAGTCAAATAATCCTCACTTGGCCACTTGGTCTAGACTCTCCACATTGTGAAGAAGACCCTAACGGAACGAGAAGAGAAGACATTTGTGGATTGTAGTGATAATAAAATGGCACCGACGTGCGTTAGAGACCGATTCCGACGTAGTTAATAAAACATGTATTTTAATATTGTAGCCAGGGCCCGGTACGGCATGTCAGAACTACACCCGGATCAAGTTCACAGCCAAGTTACGTCGATTCATCATCAGTTACATCAACAAGTAAGAATATAATGTTATTAATATTAATGAATTATTTATTATATATAAAATTATACAGCGTCCTATATTTTTGGGTTTTGTATTAAAAATAAACTATACTCTGTGCAAATTTGACGTGAAATTTGCACAGAGTAGGTATAGTACAGATATTGAAGTAACAGAAATCTGAAACTAAATTATAATTCGGATATTTAGGATAGTCATTTGTTTATTTTGATAACATTATAAATACCTATCCATTTTTATATCCATTGCAGAAGTCAATACACACTCCTTTTTGCGCAGTTTGTCACGGAGATACACTCTCTATTTTCGATTTTAATTAATTATATGTTCAAGGTAAAATAGTACACTCCCCACTGCGTCGTTTTATTTACGTTATTGATTATTTGTTCGCATGTTTGCCTCTAGAACAGGAAGCCTCGGCTTATCCTGTACGTATTTGTAATTTTTAAGTTATATGCGTATTAGAAAAAATCGTCACTTGCTTGGTTGAAGAAAAACATCCTGAGGAAATGTACACTCCTGAGAGGACCCCGTAAAATTCTCAAAGGTGTGCGAAGTTTGCCTACGCTTGGCCAGCGTGGTAGACTTCACGTGGTGAGTAACCTGAACTAGGGTTGCCAATCGTACGTGCGAAAAAATTCATATTCGATTTGGCGACACTAAAAGTAATTTTTAAAAAAATTGCGATTTTCCAACATCATACATAATGTGCAAAAGAAAGAATTCCATAAACTTAGTTTACTTTTGAGTCTTCCCATAAAATACTATCTAAATGTTAAGCGTACTATATTTTTACAGCTTTTGTTAAAGAATAACTGTATTAAGTTTTACTGTTTCTTTTTCTAATAAGATGTGACACAAATATAAATAAATATATTCAGTCAATAAATTTGGCAACCCTAACCTGAGCCCAAGTCATGAGTTGAAAGTTGGTTTTTATAAATTAATAATAAATATCTTTGGACAACTCACACACGGCCATCTGAACCCAAACTAAGCGTTAGCTTGTGCTATGTTGATCAGACAACTGATAAACAT
>DWJZ01007718.1:0-11880 GCA_018249125.1 Asbolis capucinus
AAAAATGTGTTTAAAAATATATATATATATATGTTTATCAGTTGTCTGATCACCGTAGTACAAGGTAACACGTAGTTTGGGGTGAGACGGCTGTTTTTGAGTTGTCTTGAAATATTTATTTATTTATAATATTTAATTTGACTTTGACATTGAACCGATTTGTGATTAATTTATTATTAGGTTTATATTAATTTTGTATGACTTATAGCAGTGTGTAGAAGCTTCGAAATTGTTTTTTACAAGGAAGAAGGAGTTACTCAATACGTGTGTATATTTTTTTGTCACATGATAATTAATGTATTATTCAACGTGTTAAATTATTATTTATTTTTGATACGCGAAGCAAAAATTTGGTAGACATTTTTATTGAAGTTTAGCACAATTAAAAGTTTACATGGAGAAGGAGGAAAAAATATGATATATATATATACATATACATTTTAATATTACGCACACTACCATATATTTAGTACTGTACTTTGAGAATTTAGTAAGTACCGTCAACGTAAATGAACCTTATGTCATAATATTACGGTTGAAAATTGACTGTAGACAGAATCTCTACTTTAGATAATACAGTATTGTACGGGCTTATATCAAGAGTGCGATTGATTTTTTTTTAATCTAACAACTAGATTCCCTATTTAAAATATTGTATCAATAGATCAGTTCCGAGGGCAGCTGCTCATCATGATTATTCGTACAAATTCAACCGCACAAGTTCAACATCACACATTTACAACACTATAAAATATATCTTATTCCACTGACACAAGAACTAAAGTTGCCTGTACAGTTTGACCGGCCAATATGTCACTTGTGTTGGACTTTGTAAAATTCGATTGAATGGTATTTTATTGAGAACCGGCTACAACCAGTTCTGACCCTACGACACGTGGTCAAACCTTTTGTGATTCAAATGTATTAGAGTTATCGCTTGTTTTGTCCTTTGATATTATGGGTTTTGTCAAATGATTTATTTTGTTCGGCAGCTGATCGGAGCTGACCAAGTAAATCGGTCATAATAAAAAATTTAAATTTCACTTTTGATTTACAATAACTATTCCTCGGTGGTAGTACCTCCCAATCAGTAACGCTAGCTTTTATGATGTATTTTGTATGTAAAACAATTAATCAAGAAATTAAATATCAATTTGTTGTAATAACAAAACTGAAACTAAAAATTGTTTTATTAAGTCACATTAGATTCAGAACGTATCGCGGATGTGACTGTTCTGAATTTGGCAACCCCCGAACACCCCAGCCTCCCCCAACCGACGCTCCCCATGAATCAGTAATGAGTAAATTAACGCCACCTATTGTTTAGACACCATGTTTTTTATATCAGAATATTAATAACGATTGCCATTGTCTCGAAGTCTGGGGAATGAAGAAAAATGTTCCGTTCAGAAGTAAAACGGGGGGCACGGAGTTGTTTTGATTGATTTTAGCATTAATTTCAATGAAAACAATGGCCGAGGATGTTTTGGACATCGCTAAATTGCGTTTGAGGAAGTTCCAGGTGGGGTGAGGGAGGAAAATAAGAAAATTGGAAAAACTTCTATTTCGGATGAAATTTTCGTATTTCATGACAATGCCGTTTCATAACAATTTGCATTCTAATAAGACGATAGAAAACTACAATTGTTAAAAAAACAATCAACATCTAATCAAAGATATTATTTTAATCAAGATCAATTTTTACTAAGGTAACATAAGCATGAACTACAAGCTTAAAGTAAATATAACAAAAGCTATTAGCGGTGTGCGGTGTTCACGAAATTCGTCAATTACTCAGAATTCCGAATTCGTCCGATCACACAATACCGCTCTTAATGGGTACATACAAACAGATAGGGTCTTGTACCGATAATATGTCACAAATCATCTTCTATACTACACAAAGTTTATAATGAATTGACATATTCTGTACACGTGTTGCGCGCTTCGTACTAACGTGCGACGACATGTGTCACATGCATGATTTAAAGCCAATCTAAACCCAACCTTAGCTCTATTTACTTCTAGTTTAATATTGCCCGAAACTTAAACCGCTTTAGTTTGATCGGCTACATTAGAATTTGGCTCTTATTGGTCCCAAACGTGGAGTGATTTTAGTGAAGACGTCGGAGCTGTAAGTTCCATTATCGTGTGAAGTATCTATTGTAATAAGAGGTGTAATACACGAAGTGCCTGTTATTAGGATCGATGTTAATGCATCGACTGTTTAGTTCATAATAGTTGTAAGATTTTAAAATCGATATGGTTACAAATACAATACAAATATTCTTTATTGTGTACATAATATGGGTAATAATAAATAGAAACAAACAGTTGGATATATACAAGAGGTGACTTTACCGCTAAGCAACGATCTACATATAACTGGTAACCTTTGGGTAGTAATCTGTAAGGAGTTAAGGATGGTAGGGTGTACATTAACATGAGATTGACCATTAGCTTGACAATGCAACTAAACGTACTGTAGATAATATTTACCTAATGAATCATCATAAATACACACGTAATGTGTTAACAATTAATGCTATAGTTAAGATGAACAATAAATACAGATTCCTCAACATGTCACTCATAGTTCCTACCCAGAATAACAGGCATAGGCATAATTTTATCAGTATTGATAGCTGTCCTGATATTTCCAAGATAAAACGTGATGCAATTACCATCTTTGATCTGCTGATGTTTTATTTATAGATCGGTAATTAGTTCGACATGTACCTGAATCGGTCCATCAATATTAATTTGCCATTACAATAACTCCTCAGAGAGACGGGTGTAGGCGGCGAGGCGGATAATTGAAACATAATGTATTTATGTTTGTTCTTATCATTAATGTTTATTTATGTATATTATGCATACACTCGTGAATATAAGAGAGAAATTATAGGAATCGTTTTTTGGGAGGAATGGTAAGGAATCAAGTCTGGTTGAGTTAGCGTTGTCTGGAATAAATCGGTAGAATGGTTATAAGATAGGTTTTATTCTAGGAAATAGGAAATAACAGGTTAAAATAAGTATGGCAACTCCGAAACCACAGGATCCTTTTAGAAGAAATTTTGCTTGTATAAATTTTGTTTGTAGCTTATATAAAGATGATGGTTAAAGGATATGTTTTATCCCATAAAACTGCTTTGTTCCCGCGGGATAATAGTTTACAATTAGTATGCCAACTCCGAAACCTCTGGACAACTCTTTTTCTGAATTTCTAGTAAAAATATAACTAATTAGAAAAGACCATTTATTTGAAGTTCTAGAAATAATATTTTAATACCTGAAAAAATTTGATTTTGGCAAATAGGGCCGTCATTTAACTAACCAAAGATATGTGTAAGTTATTACATATGTACATTAAAACCATATTAATGTGGATTTCTTCAATATTTCAAATACAAAATAAACATTTTTCAACACGTAGTAATGAGGAAAGTGACGAAAAGGTGCTGACAAACTTATTAGGATATTATGACCACGATGGCAAACTTTTCAAGTTAAAAGAGAACCTTATCTACCTCGTCATAAAGTTCAATTTAGTTCGAACTTGTTGTTGAATCGTTCGATCCGGTTTGAAATCGAATATCAACGCTTTTCTTCAATATGACATCTCAAAGACTGTCCCAAAATATAGTAGAAACAGATGCGTTTTATTTTATTAAAGTTGAAATATACTGGACGGGCAACAAAGAGCTCTCTTCCAAAAAGACAATTGTAAAATTGGTTTTAAATGTATTTTAGACTGAGATGATACCACTATAGGAAACACGTGGGGCGAAAGAGACAACAGATATTGTTTACAAAGATATTAAAGAACAGTTTTAGTTTGTTTCAACATAATGTGTCATTCGTTCAAATTTTTCAGACTGAGTCAGTTATGTAGACTCCTGACTAATGAGGTGACTAAATTGTATAAAATGATATCATGAAAATATAGTATTCTAATCGGCTTCGCATATACTCGTCTTTGTCGAAATTTTTATCTACTCATCAACGTTATCTTCAAATTTATGGGTCACACATCAAAGTAGTTCAGAGAATAGGTGATTGCGTTAATAACAAAGATACCATTTTCTTATTATAGAAATTTTGTCTCGAGAAGCGTGAAATTTTATTACAGGTTTCTCAAAACCCTGTTATCGTATGTACAACTGTGACGTCAGGTGGATCACGGTGTATTACTGTGAAAGAGAAACAAAAGTTCGAAAATAAGCAAGTCTTTGAAGATAAATAATTTATTGCTCCACTAAAACCTGTATAAGAAAGAAATGTTGATAAACTTCGAACATTAAATATGTAACTGTTGACGATCGTAAAAGATGGAAGCCAGACGTAGTACATACATAAATATCACTTCGTAGGAAGTATAACTTTTATTAGTTGCCCGCCGTAGAGACCTACTTGCGTTCAGCAAATTAAAAAAGAACTTGCATGGTCGATTTGCACGGGAAGACATTCGTTTGATGTGTTATCTGGATTTTTGAGGGACATTCGACACGAGTGATTGCCATGATTTTTTAAACGCATCAACTGAATTGATATATGGGACAGGAGCGTGTCATGTAAATCGCAGACGTTTTCGATTTTATCAGCATCCCGTGCGCGAGCGTCAGTATCGCGGCCCGCTAATAGATTCAACAGGTGTGCCACAGGGTGGTCTAATCGGCCTGTGACTTTTTTGTTTACATTTCACGAATTTATCGCATTCGTTGACGTCTCGAGGCGCTCGTTTGATTCATGCGCCCGCGCTGTCGCTTTTTAATACTGATTTACAATAAAAACAGAACTGTTTCACCGGCGATTGATGCGAGTTATGATTAATGTCGAGCCTTTGATGTTAGCTGCTATGAATCTATCGAGTTGGCTTCTGAATATCGACGCTCTGAGTATATAAATAAACTGCACGAGTACAACATGAGCGCCGACTTCGTTTTAGTTAATTATGAGGTTATTAAAGCATAGGAGGCTGTCTAACAAACTTTACCTGGTCTTTTTATTAGCGATAGCATTTCAATAACTTATGATAAGTATATGTGTATATATATTAATTAATCGATCAACGATTCGATATATGTATAACGATGTTATGATTATAATAAAGTATGCATTTAATGAAAAAGAGACATTTTATACCTTAACAAATTCAAGCAAATAAGCAACCAGCGTATATTTATTTAACAGTAGCATGAAATTATACAACAGCAATACGTCGTAACATTGAAAAACATAAAAAAGTTATCGACACTCCTCACGCTACATTGTCGCTACATGCACGATCAAGTTATCATCCTTTTTTTGGTTATGTTAAAATTAGACTAATCAGCATCGAGTACAAAGAATCACATCGCTTTCATCATCGACACGATGATGTTTACGCCGCATCTTCCGAGAATCGCTGCCCGGTATTCAATACTTGGAAATAAATATGTGAGTTTGACATTTGCTTTCATGTATACGCTTGCGTGTTTCGTGTGTAATTACGGGGTTCACTGGAGATTGGTCGCCTTATTTCTTTGAATATAGAGTTCATTTTATACAAATTTTTCGTAAACAGCATCTCTAGCTTTTTTGTTATTAAATTATCGTGCGTGGCGATTTCAGAGATGATAGGTTGCATTTGATGGGGCGTCTGATTGCATCTCTTGTCGACGTTTCGGATCCGTTGCTTTCTCTTTGATTGACTGCGATTAGAGTTGCGTTTGTCTTGTTTGACATCTCGCTTGCTAGGTCAAAGGCAATCAGCGATTTCACGGCTGGGTTACGTTTCACTTCCGACTCTAGTTGAAGAGTATCATTTAAAACCAAGTATTTTCTATAGAATACTAATTTGACTAACAAATACGTTCCTTCTTATGTGTTCCTCGAAAGAGTAAGCTTGAGCAAAATTGGCAACAAAACGACAACTTTGTTGGCAGTGTTCGCGCCTACTAGATTTGCCAACTAATTGAGAGCATAAACGGTATCAATTTTATGTCAATACAGTCTAAAATTAGCCATATATTGTTCGTATGCCATTACTCATCTAAGTTCGAAGATTTCCTACCGAACTGCCGGCGAGTTTACGACGGCCAAAACCTAATAAGAGAAACGCGTGCGTGGACTAAAAATAACAAAATTAAAATAAATCGAACGACAGACAGTCGTCATAAACTAATTTTGAGTGTTTTCCTTTTGGTGTACTCAAAAATAGCGTCATCACTCTTTCATGTCCCGCGCGGGAGTGACATTAAGAATTTACAGTTCAGGATTGAGTACAGCACCATCTACCGTTTAAGATGAAAGTTAAGTTCATATGTATGATATTTTTGATTTATATTGCCATCGCCAAGTTAGATATCTGAATAATGTTTGATATTAATTTCTACGAGACAATGTATTATCAAATATCAAACGTGGCATTAATAAAAAGATTCCGTAACATACTAATATACTTTTTATAAAAATAAATGTTGAAGGAAAAGTTAAATTAAAATTGCGTTCCAATCAAAAGGAATTCAGAGAAATCATAATCAAAGTTGTTTCAAAACTGAACTGAATCGTTTATCGGTTGTCATTAAAAAAAAATAACGCTTTGACTACCCTTCTATTGCCAACTTAATTAAAAACGAGTGAGATTTGAAAAAGCAAAGGATAAAAAAACAGAACGGAAAGTTTGGTACTCGATTGGGGTTAATAAGAAGTTTGAAAAGTCACCAAGCCTTTTGTAGATCAACATTGTGTACGAAGTAAAGGATGTTTAGAGGGTTTCTTTGAAAGAACTCGAGTTCCAATATTCAACAATCTTTTCTTTCTTGTAATGATTTGTAAGGAATGCGTTAAAGCAATACGCATAATGGACGAAGTTAGTTATTGTTTCGTCCTAATTTCATGATGCAATGATTGGAAATATTCCATAAAAGTTTGTTCAAGGTTCACCGCAGTTCTTGAATTACTCGTTTCTAACGACAACACCGAAGAGTAATTAATTTGAAGGGCTTCAATAAAACTATTCCACAAAGCGAATGAACCGCCAAAAACACTCGATGCTCATTCAAGTGCATGGAGCTCACGCACAGCAGATTGAAAGAAGCCTGCAACAGAGTCCTAAATGCCTAAATGCACCCATTCATCCGCAGTCATTACCGTATTGAATCGCCAAATTTCTCGCTACTACAGAATTGGAGGACTCTTTTGTTTCTCAACGATGCCTATTTCATTTACTCCGTTGGAAAATTCAATGCACGAAAAATCTTTGTATGATCCCACTAAAGAAGCAGTCTTTCAGCAGGATCGGCAATGTTTACAAAATGTTGGCTTTCAAATTATTCATATTATGAGGCAGAATCCCAAATTTTGATAGAGTTATTTCAAAATCCAGTAGGCAGAATAGATCAGTGAAAAATACTAACAGATTTCACCGCTACAGAATTTAGTATATACAGAGTTTAGGCTCCCAATTTCAAGTTTAATATAACCAAATGGATGTGAAAAACATCGTTAATTTGCAAATGACAGTACGTTCCTCACAGACAGACAGTTACATGATCAAAAGTGTCACTAGAACAATTGCCCACATCAGTCTAACCCTATCAGACTCATTTTACATCCGTATGTATTGTGTCACGTCGCTAAAGGCGAACAATTCCGAGATGATCCGTCTTGATATTACAGAATTTATCACTCAAATTAGCTTCAGAGTCTATGCACTCTCCCAGTGTCAACGGATACGAACGTGGGTGGTAATGTTTCGACGATGGTCGGCAAATAAATAGCTAAATTGATTTTAATGCAGCATCACTTCCCTTGCTCTAACGGGTTCAGCTCGGCCTATTACAGCCGTCGATAATATTGATTGATTGACCACTATCAATAAGGAACGATATTTGAGACTATTTAGTATTATATTGTCCAGTAAATTGATGCTGCGTCGATTTATCTTGCTTAGTAAAGCTTCTAATAATACGGTTAATAATAATTTTATTGTGTAATATTTATTCATGTTACAGACGTAAGTCGACCGGAACATCTTTTTCAACAAATTATTTGGCAGTTTCTCAAGATATTGTTCTCTTAGGTTAATTTTTTTTATATTTTACATAAGGTGCGATTTGGCTAGTACTCTAGAAAAATATGATTCCCTAGTAACCTATTATGAATTTTCAAATATCGTAGAATGTCTTAAGGGAAAGTGGGGCGATTCGTAGGAGGATGCGTGATCGTTAGAAGCCAAAAGCTCTTGGACGATTCGGAGCATGTAAAGTCCAAATAGCATTAGTTATATATTGTCTTACGGCATAAAAAAGTAATTTAGTTCACTAACCCCCTACCAGTCTGCACTAGAGCATAGTGATAGTGTAAGCTCTAGACTTCCTCAGTTATGAGAAGAGACTTGTGCATTACTGGGTACAAGCTAGCACTTAGTTTGGGGTCAGATGGCCATGTGAGTTGTCCAAAGATATTTATTTATTTATTATTTATTAGGGATTGAAGCCGCATTACATAATATAGGGAATTCTTAATTCTTAAAATAGAATTTATTGGTTATTACAAACCCCAAATGATTAAGAACGGGTTATATTGTTTCTGGGGCTCATAAACCGTGATATTTATTTAATGCAAGGATTACAGACCGTTCGGTGCCGATCAATCATTCCATTGAACGTATCCTGTTCCCCTTTTATAGTGCTGTTGCTAGCCGATTAGTATCGATGAAATTCGATATGTATTGATTTTACGATAAACTTATATCAGTCATAATTATGTTTTTTATAAATGATCTTATATAATAAACACACATAAATAAATAATCTTAAGTCTTTCGATCACAATGTCTTCAAATCAAGAATTATTGCGCTTTACCATCGGACAATTCATTACCACTTGCCATCAGGTGGGATCGTAGTCACGCGCTAACTTAGTTAACTTAAAAAGTTTATGTAATTTTCTTTATGTCTTTAATGGATATTATTGTTAACTTAAATTGCGGTAAGTATTGGTTCATAATTATGATAATGGTGCCTATAATATTACAATACGCTATCAAACCTATTGCATTTCTTTAAGAACTATATAAATACATATGTTTGTATATCAAGAATACAATAAGTAAAGATCAACATTATGAAAATTTTTGAATTCATAAAGGAAACCCAATTAGATCAGAAGAACAGAAATTATTTGTGATAATAAGAAAAACTCAGTAACATTCCACATGGTTATAAAATGAAAGTTAATATTTGCGTGAAGCGAATCGCTATGTAGTATTCCATAGGTATTCGAATACGTGAGAAATTAAATTTTTTAGATTTGCATTAAAATCTTATATATTTTACCGTTAATTTTAATATGGAATATTGGGCAATGTCCATTAACTCGTACAATAATCTGCTTCAGAAATTACTCTGTTGATAAACAATATAAATACATTCATTAGTAGCTATTTTTAAATGACTATTAGATATAATTGAATAAATCATAAGTAACTTTCAAGTTATAATAATTGTTTGGAACTTTCGACGAATACCAATAAGTATCGATTACACAAGTATCGTTATCGCAGCCCATCACTAGATCTATCCAACTGTCAAATCCAATTCAGCAATGCCCCCCGCACATGTAATTGATTTATTGATCGTACGTTACGTTCGATACGAGCGGGCGGCGGGCGCATCGTCAAGGCTATTGCATCCTCACTCATTTTCTACCAGTTAACCGGGTGACCTCATACGCACAACTCATGCTTATCTATACGGGAAGTCGGATGTGTCTGTTGCTAAGGATCTGGGGATCTCAGCATCTCCTAAGCTTCTAATTTATCACCCATTGTTTGCGGTGTGTCCGGTTGTTGACCAACTTGAGTTTTGTTAGGTCATGTTAAGTTGTGGTTTACAATGTAAGTGATTATTAGAACCCACAGTTTAAATTACAGGATCTTTGCTCTTTTGATAGTGAACCTAGCTATTGTTCAATGGACATTTTAATTTATAAAAATTACCTCTTTTTCTTTGGCAGCGAGTTCATTTTCCAAATTGCCTCCCTGGTTTACTATGGGACTGCTCCTGGAAGAGTTACTATTACTCCTCGCCGTAGCAGCCATTTCTATCTTATGCTCTAAATCTTCATCAATTTCAGGTGATCTTCTCTTCTCTTCTTTGATATCGGGACTAAATCGGTCAGGTATTCTGGTATCTATGACTTGGTCCCTTGTAGGTTCTAGGTGAGTGCCATTGGTTTTCGGTGGCACTGTGGCTTGGAGGGGAGTCGGGCTTGTAGTAGCTAGCTGCTCCTTCAGCGTAGTTACCTCCTTCTCCGCTAAAGTAGCTCTCTGAAACAAAAATAGAAAAAGTTATTCACATTGCATTCTTGATAAAATATAATTCGTAAACAGCAAATATAATTATTATTATTTTATCATTCAGTGTGTTCAGGTGACTCATTCATTTAATTAACTGCATCCTCTATCCATTCAATAATTGAGCTCTCATTTTTGTGCAATAGCGGAAACATCGATTCGCAGGCGCCTGTTTTACGGGCTGTTGTTTTTAATCTAATTATTTATCAGTTCCCATAGCCCCATTTGTTGGTCTGGCCGGTGACGTAGGGATCCTTTGTGGTACTTCCTGCGGCATTCATTACGCTGTTCATTTAGTACCTAATCTGTTCGATCTCGTCATTAAAACGGATGTTCGAGTCGGTGATTGGCCAGCGCGAAACTCAGCTTTTGTTGGGACTGTTCGACCGTTGGTTTTTGTCCTGGATCGCGTTCCCATTACCGATTCGCGCTGCAACCGTCAAGGGTTTAATTTCGGTTCGAATTGTAGTTATCAAGAGATGAATTTTTTTTCGTCAACGTAAATTGCCAATAAGGTTACGCTTGCCCTTAAAAATCTTAACTTAATGACAAGTTTTTGAATGGTCATTTACTACACATATTTTACATACACGGGATAATGTCAGTGTCAGTTGTAAAATATTGCTTGAAAGCATGGTATTTGGATTTGAAAGCAAGAAATAAAAATGCGGGTAAGATCAAGGGTAGTTTTGAGGCCCACGACGAGATAGGAAGAAAAAACAGCGTGGTTAATGACCCCACAAGGAAAGCAAATGAGAAGGAATGTAGCTGCGCGGGCACGCATGACGTGACGGCTGGGCGCCGCTGGGCAGATAGCATCGCATCGATACATGCGCAGGGTTAGGATACTGGCAGACGAGGATTAGCAGCTATTTGAGTTATTGCAACTCATAACTGTCCCACTGCTGGGTCAGGTTAGGTTACCTCACAATTTTAAGACCACAACCTTGGCCAAGTGGTTTACAATTATAGAATTCAAAAACTTTTTTATGGACGATTTCTTATGGAAACTCGCAAGTGAGCAAGTTACCTCATTGTTTTGGACGCCAAATTAAGTGTACATAAGCTTTTAAATGAAACATTATTTATAGTTTCCTGAATCATTTCCAATATTGTTCCAAATGATACCGCTTGTCGGCATGATATGATAGCCGTATTTTGATACTCTGCCATCGTAGGTAATATTAAATTATTATTAAAATACGCTTTGTGTATTCGCTTTTAGTACTATAACGTTACTTATATAAATATATTTGTCATTATTATTTTTCTAAGCTCTTCAAAGCTTTTTTTCTAAGCTCGGTAGATTTAGGAAAGTAACCATTGCTAGGGAATAATAATCACGTTGTCCAAAATCTTATTGATTTATTTATTACAATTCACTAACGGTGGTTATATTTCATAGACAATAGTAAAGGGATCTAATTAAATGAAACAATAAATGTACTAACCAATTATAGATGAATATCACATGCAAGAAGAAAATTAAAACTATAAAAAGAGAAAAAAGTAAAGCGACAGTAAAGCTTACAGTAAGG
>DWJZ01007719.1:0-11878 GCA_018249125.1 Asbolis capucinus
TAGAAATATCTATTTAAGTATGTATTTAAAAGTATATGTGTATGTTTATCAGTTATCTGATCACCGTAGTACAAGCTGACGCTTAGTTTGGGGTCAAATATGACCGTGTGTGAGTTGTCCAAAGATATTTATATATATACTTTTTAAATACATACTTATATAGATATTTCACTATTGCTCGTCACAGAAAAGTTTGATCTTGGTGGGAATCGAACCCACGACCTCCAGTGTAGCAGTCAGGTTCACTAGCCACTAGATCAACCGGCCTGTCAATAAAAGAGTTTGAAGTTTATTTCTATTTGTTTATTTTACTTGTTTAAGCCTAAATTTCATATAAATTGTCGTTATTTAACGTAATGAGTGTAATTATTTAACAATATATAATAATTATTATTTTACTTTAATGCTTTTTTGTACACTCTTTTGGACCGACTCCGATGGACGAGCATTCCACCACCCCCATTCCACCACCCTGCTTTAGTGTAGCTTGGTGAAGGGGTCAGAGGCCAGCACAATCCGGAGCTTTTATGCTGACCAACGTGCAGACACGGCCTAATTATTACAATCGAATGCAATGTGCTCTCCGAAACAAATTTTGCCACTAGCACACACCCATCCTACCAACCACGCCCGATTAACTTCGCTTATCACTTACGATCGACTACTATAATGTTACTGATAATAACTTTTTCATAAAGCCTTTGATTTCACCGTTTTTATAGTTTTTTCAAACTAAGTGGTCTGATTAAAATGTTTTTTTTTTCAATTTCAGGTACGTTCTTCGAATAATAGACAAGCAAGTATTATGTTTCCATCAATTCGCATTGGGGGAGCGTGGTAGCATATGCTCCAGGCGTCCTCGATGTCAGGAAAGACCCTTGCTGAGTTGTGGGCACCGATTAACGCCAAGTACAAAATTTCACATTTAGGGTTTTGGAGCATTTTTGGGGTTCCATATTTACCAAATTTCATTAAAATAGGTTCAGTAATTTAGGCATGGAGGCGAGCTAGACAGATTTACATTTTTATTATAATATAGCTACTTTCCGCCCGCGGGTTCACCCGTGTAATGTGCGTATATAACATAGCCTATTTGTTATTCCAGAAAATCTATCTCTGTGCAAAATATCACTCAGATCTATTTATTAGCTTTTGTATGAAAGACTAACAAATTCTATCCATCCTTACAAACAATCGTATCAATACTCGATACAAATTCGATCTGGAATTTTTGCCATACAAAATTGTCAACTTTGTATGAGAAAATATCTACATGAAATATGCACCGAATATACATAGTATAAAAATAAATATGTCGGCCATCTGATCCCAAACTAAGCATTAGCTTGTACTATAATAATCAAACAACTACTAAATATACATACATATTTTTAAATATATACATATACAGATATTTTATAACACCCAGACCCAACAAACACTCCTGCTCATCACAGAAAAGTTCTGGGTGAGGTTCAAATGACTTTCAACGTAGTCTACTAGACCAGCAAACGGTATATGAAACAATACAATCAATATATACGCTGTGATATATCTCTTTGCTGACGTAATAGGAAAACAATATTAAATCACAGATCATTTCATAGATATTTAATAATAACGGATCTCAATGTATCGAGTGTAAAAATGGTCTGGTAAGAGGTGAAGGCGAAACAAGAACGACCTTGTGACTGCATCGACTGGATAAGGCGATGTTCGAAGTAGAGCTTGTTCATTATCACACACGGACATGAATGAGCGTTGACGGCTGTCATCGATATTATATCTGACCAAAATTCGTATAATTATGAATGAGTATGCCGTAGATAGCCCGTGAAGTGTTCATAGCACGACGGCTTGTTTCGGTTGGAAGCGAGTGAAAAAGCCAAACGGCGGGCGCGATCGATAGGAGGATGGGTGATCGCTAGTGGCAAAAATTTCATGAAGGTTTTAGTGCTTCGGAGGGCACATAAAGCCGTCGGTCTAGTTGTTATTGTTGGATTCCAATCTTTAAGCCATGTCGGAGGCTTTTAACGGCATAAAAACTTCCGACGCCTGGGTTGGCCACTAACTCACCCAATCCGCGTTGTATGCTGTAGGCCTCCTCAGTATGAGGAGTGACCCGTGTTCAGTAGTAGGCCATCAATGGCTTGACGCCACATGTCATAGATGTAAAGGTCAAGACATAACTACATACAAGACTGTTCGTCATTTTAATAGTTCGCAATTTTTTTTTTCGGGAATCTTTTATTCTTTATTCGTTTTCTTTGATTCAAACACCCCTAAGGCTTTATAACTGTAGGCTGTAAGGCTTTATAACTAAAGCTTTATGGCTGTAGGCTTTATCATTCTTTATTGAGTTCTACTAAATTAATTAAAGTATCTACTAAATTTATAACTCTTTATTGTAGACAACCATAGTGCAAAAGTGGGCCCAAGTAAGGCGGAATAAAAACCTATTTTAGGTTGATGCAATAAGTTGCAGAAACAAAGCAATATAATGATTTACAACAATGATAAAATCAATTATAATATTATAATTATTAACAACAATTTCATGACAACCATTATAGAAGAAATGTAGAAAAACATTAGTCACTATAAACACAATTTCGACTTGGTTTTTTGATAATTTAAGGATACTTCCATCCCAGTCTTAAGAGTACTCTAGTCCTATCTGGTCTAACGCGCCCGTAAACCGCTAAACGCTGCAAAAAGCTCTACATCGTTAATATCCTTATTTATCGTGTTCCCGCGTAAATTGATCTAGAGATAAAGAAATGAACAAAAACTGGTGAACGAGAGCGCAAGTTTCCGCCTCGAACGCTGTCTTGTAAACACTGTAACTTACACTACAATTGTAAATTACACTGTAAACTGTTCTGTAATTTACACTGGTGAGAACGGACCTCGCTATTTTTGTATTGATAACAATGCCTGTAAAATAATAAGGGAATTGGTTCGATAGATGAAACAGCTGTTACTAGTTTCCGCCTGTGGCTTCGCCCGCGTGATAAGTACGTTGATAATAAGTAGTCTATGTATTATTCCGGACTATAATCTATTTCTGTGCCAAATTTCATCCAGATTCGTTTAGTAGTTTTTGCGTGAAAGCGTAACAAACATCCATCCATTGACCCATTTGTCCAGTATCCATTGTCCTAATAAACTCTATAAATTAAAAAAATATATAACATCCTTTATATACCTCTTACAGTTTAACTGTACTCCCATTAACCCACATTAGGTACTCCAGATTTTCAAAATATATCAGTACGTACTATGCCCGTAAACTTCCACTGAGTCATCTATATGTTGACAAAATTGGGTCAAAATAGGACGAGCCGTTTGATCATTTATAATAAACGAAAAAACAACTTATTAACCATTTTTAAAACACCAATAATATCCAAGATGGCGCCGTTTACGCCATCTTTTATTGACACTAACAATGTGAACATATTACTTTAACCGTGTCCTTATTAAATTTATATATCTACTATAACAAAGTACTAAACGTCATACTGATGTGCTTCATGCAGTAAACAATGGCTGTCCTCGTGCCAGCAAGTTGACCAATAATAAATATATATGTTAATATCATACACTTTTAAAGTATCATTTTTAGGGCTCCATATAAAGCGGAACGCCCCTATCAAAACAATTGGCGTCTTCCGTCGATCATGGGACTCTATATAATAAATTAAAATCATACATTAAGTGGATGGAATAAATTTGGGACAACATTATATTATAATATATTTAGGAGGAACAAGTCAAAGTCAAAATATTTTGTTTCATCATAGTAACATCACATAATTAAAATACTTCATTAACTACTACTGGGTGCGAGTTATTAAATAATAGAATGCAAAACAAATGAAATTTTGTCTATTTTTCTATATATTTTTTGTCTGTCCTATTCTGCTATTCTTAGAAACAAACGTCAAATTCAATTTAAATGTGGTTTTCACAAAAAAAAAAATAATTTTCAAATCTTTTTTGTACGTTACAAATTCATTATCACTTTGCATTGGCATGTTTATTTGAACAAAAGCAACACTCCTGAGAGTTCCTCTTAAAGATCGGAAAGTTACATCAAAGTCTACCAATTTACAATTGACCAGCGTGTAACTACCTAAATAAAAATAATCTTTGGACAACTCACAAACGGCCATCTGATCTCAAACTAAGCATAAGGTTGTACTATTTTGATCAGACCACTGATAAAAATACATATTTATTTTTAAATATATACTTAAAAAGTTATTTTCACACCCAGACACACAGAACAAACATTACTGCTCATCAAAAGTATGACGTGGATGGAAATCGAACCCACGGAAATCGGCGTAACAGTCAGGTTCACTAACCACTAGACCAACCGGCCTGTGAACTATATGTTTCCTCACATTGTGAAGACCTGAGACCAGCATAGCATCAATATAGGTGCAGTAATGTTACATGAAGCGTCTAGGCATCGTAGTCACTGAAGTACGTGGTCTGAAACCGAGCGCCTGGGTATCGTATTACAAGCTGCCCACAGTGTGTGCCACAATGAACAAGTACACATGGCTTACATGGTATATCAAGCAACTCTGAACCCAGCTTTGCTCAGTGTACACGCGAAGCATAACCTAACGGCTTAAAGGATGGTCTCATGAATGAGAGGTCCGGGGTTCAAACCCTGAGCGTACGTATACGAAGTCTACCTAGTGTTTTCCACTGCTATATGCGCATCAGAATTTTATTATCACTTGTTGCGTTGAAGAAAGATATTGTGAGAGAAAGACTTGGCTCCCCCATAAAGTTCTCGAAGGTGTGTAAACTCTACCAATTCATACTTGGCCAGCGTGGTGGACTATGGTCTGTATCATTATTCCTCACATTATGAGAGAAGATCCAAGCCCAGTAGTGGGACAGTTTTGGGTTGAAAATGACGATGCATTATCACTCGTATATTGAATCATTATTATTAGTCAATATAACATAAAATCTGTATGTAATCGCTGGGTTTAGAAGGCTCAGGACCGATCAGAGTGGTGTATGTGGGGGAGGCCTATGTCCAACAGTGGACATCGATAGGCCTCGATGAATGGAATCGCTGTCTGTTCATTTAGGTGAAATTTTGAGTATTGACTTAGGGCCATTGAAAGTAACCCCGCTTCGCAGATAACCCCAATACAAAGAGCTTATAAAAATATTTAAAAACACAAGCTTTAATTATACATACATAATACAAAGAAATACACAAAATTTCATATCTGTTTCGTTAACCGTTGAGAAGTTCCCTTGTCTCGAGTCAATTCTGAACGTAGTGTCATGCCATACTTATTATAAAAATGCATTGTCATCAGAACGGAAGGCTTATGCAAGATTTCAGCTCCGTAGTGCAAGAGGAAGTGGGGAACACAGCTTGCAAGATTTGACCCGTAATAAACTAACATAGTAATATACAAACAAACACTTCAAGTTAAATAAAACTTCGTAAAAACCTTTAAAAGTAGGTCATATCTCTTTATTTAATAGAATATCGGATGGTTATTCAAACTGAGAATACGTACTTGTCGGTCATCGCGGTTAACTACGTACAACCAAATATTACGTAAAGATATACGAAGCAGTCACATAGAAGTGTTCATCGGCTTGTTTCGATTGTACCCGATCGAAAAGATTAAGTAATAGCAGACGCTGTCGGTAGGATAGGTACCGGTAGAGGTAAAAATTTCACGCTTCTGTGCTTCAGAGGGCACGTAAAGTCCCGGTAGTAGTTAGATAACAAATGTTAAACCATGTCGGAGGCCTGTGGGTGGCATAAAAACTTCCGAAATATAGGTTGGCCACTAACCAGTCTGGACTGAAGCAGAATGGTGGAGTATGCTCTAGACCTATGAGAAGACACCCGTGTTCAATAATTCCATGGATGATTGAAGCCAAGTTAGCCCCAGGCGCTACTGGTCGCAGTCGCATTCATCGAAATTCCACCTTAACCTGGCCAGACTCTATTTCTTGGTCAGATACGTCCTCGGTACAGTAGCTCTATTACCAGCACGATGTAAAGTTCAAGTGTTTCTTCCAGATACCTCGTCGGCACACAAAGATTACTCATGATTTGTTCAAATTAATATCCCACACCTGATTACGTATTGTAATCAACTATAAAACTTGTTGCTGACTGAATCTGATATGCGATAAGCGATATATTCGCTTAAGGTGGAGTTTTTGGAGAATTTAAATGTGTTCCTTATAAGATCTGTAATACA
This sequence comes from Asbolis capucinus, assembly GCA_018249125.1. Classification (NCBI taxonomy): domain Eukaryota; kingdom Metazoa; phylum Arthropoda; class Insecta; order Lepidoptera; family Hesperiidae; genus Asbolis; species Asbolis capucinus. The sequence goes on from DWJZ01007719.1 coordinate 6,264, forward strand.
AATTTAAATAAGGTATATGTTACTTCAGTATTATCTAATATCCATTGGCTCGTTACGTTCTCATAACCTAATTGCAAAATCGTAAAATTAGGTCAAAAAAATTAAAAAATAAATATAATTTTTTAATCGGTGTTACCTACTAATAATAAACAACACATAATAGTAGTATCGAAACTAAGGGAAATTTATGAGGAACTTTGGGCAATATTTTCATTGACTTGTGTTTCGATAACTAAGGTTTTACTTGTTTACATGTAATTATTTTGTAAAACTATTCTCTAATTTAATAACAAAATCTGTTTTGACGCTATTACTCATTCCACGGAATAGCATACATATTTTCAGCCGTATCTTTTTAATGTAAAACCCAATTAAATCTGCGACTAATAATTATTATTATAAAATTCATTTATTATATGAGTTTATCTTTTGGTGTGAGACGCATTCTTTTTAACAAAACAAACTAATAACTTATGTTTATTTGATCTGTGGCACACATACCATATGTATGTATATGAGTACGTGATCTCCTAACATAATACAATCTCGCTATCTCGTAAGGAGCTATTCGATCTTGGCCACTGCTACTCAAACAGGCCGGTTGGTCTAGTGGTTAGTGAAGCCGACTACTACACCGAAGGTCGTGGGTTCGAGTCCCACCCAGATCAAACTTTTCTGTGATGAGCAGGAATGTTTGTTCTGTGTATCTGGGTGTCAATATCTATATAAGTATGTATTTAAAAATATATATGTATTTTTATCAGTTGTCTGATCACCATAGTACAAGCTAACACTTAGTTCGGGATCAGATAGCCGTGTGTGAGTTGCCCTGATATATTTATTTATTTATAAACATATTTGTCTTTTGTTAGTCTTGTTTGGAAATTGTAATTTAAAGTGCTACATTAAATTTCGCTTAACATAGACCAACCCTGGTTGCGCAGATACGTCTAGTGCGATTAAATATAATATATCTTTAACTATAATTCAAGTTGTATTGAAGGTAGAAGAATTCGTATGGTTTAATCGGGCTACCCGAATTACAAGACGACTAACTTACGCAAAAGCAACTAATCTATAATACCCATTTGGCAAAAGAAAGATCTCAAGCCAGGTGTGACAAACCTGGGAAACGGTTAAGTTCTTCCTGACCAAATTCACAACTTACACAACTATCCTGGCGTTGTAGAAAATCCTGATAACGTGATCCCGGTTGACGTCACCGTGTGACTTGTGATAACGCCACATGATTTAGTGATGTCCAACTATAAAACTTTGAGCGCCACTGGAACAGTGAAGGCACACTACTCGCAGACTACTTGTCTCAGCGACCTTGGGCCATTCCGACACAAATCTATGCGTATAACGAACGAAAATTAAACCAAGTAATGAAATGTTACAATCGCTTGCTTGGGCAAGCTGGTGTAGTTAGGCAATGCTGATTGGACGGTGAAAGTGGTTTAGGGACCTGCTCATTCATGGTGTTGCTCAGGATTAACTAATTTTACTTCTACATAGATCTTGTTAACGGTCTAAACCTAGTATTATTTTATGACAGATACAATCTGTGCGCCATTCTCAAAAATATGCTTAAATGTTTGCGCAAAATTTGGCGTGGCTTTAAAAATTCGCGACCATAATTGAAATTAATGTTATTTGATAGAGATTTAAAAATATATGTTGTTGGATAAAAATGTCTTGATGGTCAAATTTTACGTTGTCAAAAAAATATATATCAGCGTCGAGATTACAGTTTCCAAAATTATAGCAAACAATTATTTCATTGCAATAAAAAACTAGGCCATATAGTTCGACGGACCGATAACCGTTTTGGAAAAATGGCCCTCGAATAGGAGAAAGGAGCACAGGGCGCCCCCTACAATGTGGATTGATGGCCTGAAGAATACAGCGGGTGTCCACTGGATTCATAAGGCTCAGGACCGGTCAGCGTGGCGTAAATTGGAGGAAGCCTATGTCCAACAGTGGACAACTAAAGGATGATGGATGGACGGAATAAAAAAACGAAGATATTTATTTGTTGAAAATCTGGATTTCCCCTCATTTATAAGAGCCTCAATACCGTGAGAGTTCATATAAATCAGCCAAACTATTGACTACAATCCAATGATGGCCCACTAATGAGCACCGGTCTCTCGTCATACTGAGGTCCAGAGTATACTCCACCACCGACCACACCCGGTGTTGCTTACTTTTTCGATCGGGTACAATCGAAACAAGCCGCCGGCCTGTGAACGCCAAGCTATTAAAGATGTAGAAACGCCATTTTTTATAAATATGGTCATATTTTGACAATCATGATTAATATTAGGGTTCTAAATTGAATAATAAATTAAAATTATCATATACTTTAATGTTATATACATATCCTTTCATAATTTGCTGTTGCCAAATGTAAAAATCTGAAATCCTGTTCGAATTTGAACGCGATTTGTACCCATATTCGACCCACTAACTAGAACGGTTTTTGCCTTAAGAATAGGTTGTCTTCACGGTAACCAGGAAAAGGCTTAGTAAAGAGTTATAATGGCGATTAAATATTATATAACCAGATGGTTGTGAACAGATGTTACATAAATATATAGAGATATTAGGAAGACTCGACAGATGTTATTTTATTCGAATAAATCTCGGTCGTGACTTCTTGTAGGGTCTATTCGCATGCACGACAAAAATATCGACGGCAAAATGTCGCACAGTTGACGCCTCATGGGATAATGTTGTATTATTTATAAAGCCGATGACAGATAGGTATTGTCAATCGAGACTTTAGGCTTTATCAAAGATTTTTATAAATATTTTTTGATATATTTTGCATTTTGTTAGTAAATTTTACAAGTCATGTAGGGACTTTTTATTGTTAAATTTTGTCTTTCGTTAAGTGAGCTGGTTCTCAGGACGAAATAAACAGTGTTTATTTCATTTCATTGCAATGAAAAACGTTATGCATACACACATTTCAGGCGACGGAATATACAACGATAAATTAATATTAATTATTTTTAATTTTTCGTGAAGCCCGCCCCTGCTTCTATACTTTGAATAGGAAAAAAATGGGAATTTCGTGCTGCATCTTCCAAGACCACTTATAGTCAGTCGGGAATTGAACAAATGACACAGACTAAGTTTTAATAAGTTTGTAAAAATGATCCATATCTGTGGTAAAAATAAACTTGAAATAAATTTGTATTTTTTTTTTCGACCTTATTGCAACACTGACATTGAGAAATAAATAATAGTCCTTTTATTCTTAATTATGTTTAACATGCTCTGATTGACATATTTTAATACTGACATTTACAGGATTTATAAACTGTATCAAATTTATTATTATTTCTCGTTTGTTAAATTTCGTAATGCTAGTTGTTATGTAAATTTAAATCCTTACTGCCCGAGGTCCAAAACATTGCTAAATACATAGCTAATTTATTTATTTATCTATGAATCAAAACATTCCTAACTATACATGTTCATTAAATAATTCGTAACAAGATAAATACATAAATATCTTTGGACAACTCACAAACGGCCACCTGACCTCAAACTAAGCGTTAGCTTGTACTATGGTGATCTGACAACTACCAAACGTATATACATATATATTTCTAAATACATACTTATATAGATATTTACACCCAGACACACAGAACAAACACTTCTGCTCATCACAGCAAGGTCTGATCTGGGTGGGAATCAATCCCACGACCTTCGGTGTAGCAGTCAGGTTCACTAACCACTAGACCAACCAGCCTGTACTTAAGTATTTACTATTTATATAATATGTACGTAAAATTAAAAAATCGAAGTACACTTACATTTTACAAAATAAACTTGTATTTTAGAGCTCTGGTTGAATATATTAAATCTAATATTATATGTGCTATATTATATTATGACAAATATTCGGTTATATTAAACAATAATGTTGAACGGTGGCAGAATAGGAGAATCGTATTCAAGCGCTAACTTATTTATTGTAAAAAAAATAATAGGTAACTGTGGTTCGGAGTACGTGGAACCGGCAGTGCTGATTTTTGTCGGAGAGCAGTCGTTAAACGACGTCGAAAGTCCGCTGGTGGCACAAAAACTTTAGGTGGTCTTTAACTCCTCGACCTGTCTACTGTAACGTGGATAATTACGCTTTGGGCTTCCTCAGTTAGAGGAGAAATCCATGCTTCAGGCCATTCTTAGCTACTGCCACTTATCCGTACTAATATTATAAACGCGAAAGTAGATCGGTATGTCAATAAACAGAAAAAATTAAACTTGATACAGAGGTAAAAAATAACTTCCGAAAAAAACTATTTACTTTTTATCATGAAATAGTTCTTCGTTATTGAATATATACCCCAAAACTTTGTATTTATACACTAGTAAGTGATGCACTAAGTGGTGATAGCCTAGTGGCTAAGAATTTGACCTCCTATGAAATGAAATGAAAATTGTTTAAAATGAAAATTGATTATTCCCTCGTAGGAGCCAAAAAGTCACTTAACTACTCCTACTCGGAGAGATCGGGTTCACATCCTAGGGCGCGCACTTCTGACTGTTCCGAGTTATTTTAACCAATTAAAAAAAATGTCACTCGTTATAACAGTGAAGGAAAACATCGTGAGGAAATCTGCGTGCTGGGGAGTTTGCAAAACTCAAAGGTGTGTGAAGTCTGCCAATATGCACTAGCGTGGTCGACTATGGCTTTAAACTTCTCATTCAGACCCGTGCTCAATAGTGGGTGGGTGGGTGTTGGGTTGAAATGATGGCTGTAGCACGCGACCGTTACCAATTTAAGAAAATGATAAAATAGAAAAAGCTATTTTACCTATAAAACACGACAGCTCCAGTAATGTTACTTAAATTCCCGATAACCGAATACATAAATAAAAAGCAATTATTACTTAAACCAGCGGCAATCAGATATATCCAGTTATAACCAGTTTAAACCAGATATTTAACGCCTTTACAGGTGTAAAATGTTCTTATCATTTTAGTGGCGCCGAATCACAAAAATAACCCGTGAATATTCCCAGAACGGCCTGAGGTGGCTATTAATGAAAATCTGACACACATACAAAATGTAACTCCGTCCGACCTTTATTTTATATTACTAACCTGTTTTGAACCCTTGTCGTATATAAAACTATGAAACGATAACTAGGACTAGAATTGTCCGCAAAAACTTTTGGTACTCACTTTGTTCAGAATTCTCTGGAAAAGGTTTTGGTACCAGAATGATATAAATCAGATACCTTGTTTATCAGTTGATGCGTAGCAACGTGTGTCGAGTACAGATAGTTTAAAATAAATTGTCATTGTCAGTATTGAAATTGTCAAACGTATGTGTACCGCAATTCCTGGTAGTGTGTGTAATGATTTTAATGTAATTTCATGTTTTTCCAATGCGTCTATGGGATACAATACATTAAAAAGAATAAAAGTTAAACTAAATTGTACCTAACATCTTTATATTAAAATGAAACTGCATTTATTTCGTCTTAGGAACCAAAAAGCTCACTTAACGAAAGTGAAAATTTAACAATAAATAGTCCCTACATCAAATTGAAATTAATAACAAAATATATGTATATAAAAAAAACAAA
>DWJZ01007720.1:0-11877 GCA_018249125.1 Asbolis capucinus
CAACATAAACTTGGGGTTCGAACCACGAACCTCCGCTTCGATAGTCCGACCCTTTCCCACAGAGCCACGTAGCTCTGACAGCTCGCGTCGAAATTCGTTAACAGTTGAATCTACGCGACAATACTAATACACACTGGAAGTTAAATATACTAACATACTAATACACACTGGAAGTTAAATAAAATATTGTAAAAATATGATACTTTGTATAATAATATTTACTTAATACACTGGGCCCTTGTTTCTCAAGCAAAATCAATATATTATCAACTTTAATTTATGCTAGTTCTAACAACGTTTTATGTTCCGTCTATTCTGTCATATACTAACGACTTCCAATATATTGTGCGCTAGAAGCGACGACTAATCCTTTAATCGCTGGATGAGTCGCATATTGTGTGCTCCGGCGGACACACTCTCAGTCTGGATCGCAGGGCCCTACACTATAATATTTTACGACGGATGTTAGCTTCGGAAAACGCTTCAGTATTTGATCTGTTTAGATTTCATTTTTCACTAATGTTTCGTGCTTGTTAAATTGTTTCTGCTGTACAATTGGCACACATCATTTCAAACAATCATTTTAAGAAATAAATTTTTCAACAAACATATTATTACAGTTTGTTACATATTTGAGTGATTTCAAACCCGATGAGCATGTTTTATTGATGAATGTTTTTTTTTACATAATTTGCACACACACAACTCGGAATTTCAACAACACACAACACGACGAATTCCCTCAACCGCTGCTAACATCCGACTGAATTAAAACTGTACCAATTGGTGTAATATGGTTGGCTTAATTTCAATGCGGTACATCTTTTTATCCATATATTATTATTTAAAAATGTATCGTAAAAAGTAAATAACGGAACCTTTGATACCCACCAGCAACACCTTGGAGAAGCGTGGTGGAGTATGCTCTAGAACTTCTTAGTTATGTGGATATTAGTGCTAATTATGGGTTAATACTAAAAAAAAATCCAGGACGTCTCACACTCGACCATCTGATGCCAATCGAAGCATTAGCTTGTACAAACGTGATCAGACAACTGATAAACGAACATACATAATTTTAAAATACACACCTACTTATATGTATGTATATCTACATATATACTTTTTCATTACACCCAGACGCAGAAGAAACATTCGTAATTACAACGAAGAGTTTGTCCTGGGTGGGGAACGAACCCACAACTTCCAACCAACAGTCAGGTTCACTAGACCAACAGGCCAGACAACTTCACACATAAAACAGCCAATATACTACTATAATTTCTTATTGTGTTAAAATACGAAATAATTTTATCAATTATATACATAACTAATATAATTTAACGATAAAAATAACTAAAAATAACCTTCAGGCGCGATAGCGTAAAATTTATTGACCTATCCAACACTATAGAATTACCAATTATAACTGTTTGTGATATCGTATACCTAATTAATTGCGGCATAAAATCCAGGTGTACAATGGTTTGTATATCAGCTCCATTCAGTTCCAAATCTTATAGACAAGTTATGTGTTCAACTGAAACTTTTCTGTCGACGCTGAAAGTTAAAATTTAAGATCGTAACACGCAAGAATAACCTTATTTTTCGATTCCAGACTGGAATAAACATGTGACAGATAAAAATCTGCTGTCAGGGTTTTAGGTTGTCCACTGTATTGTGGATAAAACACCCTCAACTCCTCGAAAGATTCTCGAAACTACTTGTTACAAAGAGCAGAACTGGTAATCAATGATAACCTGAAGAAGATAGCGGGTATTTGATGAATACAAGAGGTTCAGAACTGATCAGAGTTGAGCAGGTAGGATTGGCCTTTCCAGCAGTGGAAGCCCAAAGACACCCAAAAGTGCGGATCAAATAGTGTGGCTTCACATACAAGTCACCCGCGCGATAAAGCGAATTCTGCTATACCTGAATATAGCTTTAACTCACTGGTGGCCCACTATTGAGCAAGGTTGTTTTATTATTTTGAGGAGGCCTTGAACATACTCCGCCACGCTGCTCCAATGGGGATTGGTGGAGAGGTTAGTGGCCAAGTGTTGGAAGTCTTTATGTCACCCGAAGCCTTCGACATGGCTTACCAATTTCCATCTAACGACAACAACTGGAACCGGTGGCTTTACGTGCCCTCCGAAGCACGGAAGCACTTATGAAAGTTTTGCCTGTATCGGTCACCCAACCGCCGATATAAACGCTCCAAGTTGCCTGAATATAAATCGTCTATATACATATAACAATCAGTGCAGACATAGATATGTATCGGCCGATAGAAATGTGATCCAGTAAAAGTATACAGGATTACTGCGGGCCAGCCAGTAATACCGCGCAGTATGTAAGCCTATAATTGAGTTATCGTCGCCGACAGCTTATTCTACAGCCAAAGTATTTTGTTCATGTCAATGTAGAGGAAAATCTGGTGTGATTACAATAATATGTTGACTATTTGTGTGTATGTTGTGTGTGTATGTGTCAGAGCATACTGAAGCCTACTAGGGTCAGTAGGCAACACCTCATAGTCTATAACTGTATCTGAGAAATCTATATTTTATTGACATAAACTGTCTCCTGGTCTGGGTAGCGCGGCATCTACAACACAGGTCTAGAACCAATTACAGCCTTGCGAAATGTAAATGTGTTTATATCAATAAAATATTTTTCAGTTTGATTTTCGACAGGCCGGTTGGTCTAGTGGTTAGTGAACCTGACTGTTACACCTAATGTCGTGGGTTCCATTTACACCCAGGTCAAACTTTTCTGTGATGAACAGGTTTGTTAATTCTGTGTGTATGGGTGTACATATCTATAAAGATCTATCTAAAAGTATGTATTTAAACATACATATGTATGTATCATTTGTCTGATCACCATAGTACAAGCTAACGCTTAGTTTAGGGTTACATGGCCGTGTGTGAGTTGTCCACAGATATTTATTTAGTACTTCACATTGAAGGTGTGGCAACACTTAATTTCCTAGCAACACCAATTTATTGTACAAGATATGGAAGCACTGAGGGCTTCGTTCCCGATAAAGCTTTATTTATACTCTTTAAAAGCTCACGGCTCCTGGTGTGATAAACGCTTACTTAAATTACCTACTATCTACGTAATGCGATAACTATGTAGTTGAACTATATGAGGGTTTAATGTGCATTCGATGTTAAATTATGTTGTTACTTCCGAAACATTCCGTCGTTGTAGTGTAGTGGTTTGCTGGTCTCCTGGTATTCGATTCGATAACTTTCTGTCTGTTAACTTTTCACGCCTAATACTGATCCGATTTTAACGAAACTTTGTACAGAGGTAAAATAAAACTTGAGGAAAAAAATTGACGTTCTTTAAAATAGAAACAATCCATTAAAATCTCGACATGTTACCATAGCGACATCAGTTTTAACGCCATCTATGAAGCATTCGGGGAACTGTTTTGCATGTTGTCATTTTTTGAGATGAAAAAAAACATTCAATCACGACCAGATCTGAGTACACAAGTGGAAGTAGAAGTTTGAGAGGATATCAAAAAACATTTCCTACTATTCAAAAATACACAAGTATTTGTTGAGTTTTAACTTCTACCGGCAGAGTGCCACAGTTTTTTTACTCCCATTATATATTTATAATAAAAGGGACTACCTATTTCCTTAAAATTTCAAATTGATTCATACTTCGTACGTCCACAATAAACGATGGGCAATTTTGTTTTTACACGCAAATTGCCTTCGGAAATGAAGAGGGGAGGAGTAGAGAAAGGTATCAGATTAATTTTTAACGAGCTAGCGTAAATACAATTGTGCATTTTTCTTTTGTGGCGCATAACAATGAAAAGACGTTAGGAAAATTTGACGTGCAAAGAAATAGGGATTAGATCTATCGAAAGCGAGTAACGAGTAGCGATAGAAATAGAGAAATAGTTCAATAGAGAGTTTAACAAGATTTATTAAAATATTTAAAAGTCTGTCTCGCTACGACCCTCTTGCTGGAATCAGTCGCCAAAGATTCGTCATGTTCCGGCTGGGGGCTTGAGAGCCAGTTCTCTTCTTATTCTCCCCGTCCTTCATCCATCATCTTTCGCATTCTTCTTCTGTCTCTCGTTCTGAAGTAGTATGTTACTGGTGTATCTGGGGTCAGTTGCTGTTATTGATGCCAGTTGCTTTAGCAATTTACTGCTTCCCTTGTTTCTTTCTCTTCCCCGCATATGCGGTTCTATTACTTCCTTCGTGGCAGGCAACGCGTTAGTAACACCCCAGTCTGATGTTATCAATGTCCATGGGCGGTGGTGATCACTTGCCATCATGTGACCCGTCTGCTCGTTTGCCTGCTTATCACATAAAAAAACATATCGATATCTTTCAGTTGTATGTGAGACGCAAGATTAAGCTAAGTCTCTGATATAATGATTTATTTATGTCAATGGGCTACTCGAGAGCGGTGTTTTTCTCCTCAAATTGGTTATTGTTCGTCCTATAAACTTCTTTTATTACATCATTGTTAGTAAAATGAGACTTACGCTCTTCAAATTAAATCCCCGATCAGATAATAAGAGAAATACTGACTAATTTGACTTTTTATGATTTTTTTTTAGCTTTGAATGGTTCTTAAGCTTAGCGGTTTTTCAGTGACGAGTTACAGGTTCGAATATCGGCTGAGCTGAATTTTAAAAAGTCCTTTTTCGGTAGTCAATTCCTATCTTACTTGTCATCCTTAGTTTAGGTTAGTTACGTCACTGTATGAAGCCAGAAGAGACTCCGGACTCATCGTCCGTCCTTCTTGGATCCCGTCAACATCTGTGACAGCGTCATATCTTATTTAATAGAAAAAAAATGTAAAGTTAAGGTCAATTTTCCTTCAACAGTGTTTGTAACGACGCCGTAATTAAACGGCGGAATCACAAAAAATACGACAATAACCATCCGCGACACAGTGAAGCAGAGTTGAATGTGTAGGATTGTCTTGATGTGTGTGTGTGTAATATTTATTTCTCTTCATACTGCTGAGTCTATTTACTGCTGTAAGACATGTGTAGGTGTACACGATAGGACATGGCCGTGTCTAGACTGGCGTGTGTGGAGGAACCTGGGGATTGTTGTCGCTAATAAACCTTGAACGTTACTCATAAAACTAATAACGCCACTGTGTCGTAAAGTGCTGTATTGACGAATACAAGTGTTTGTTTTCATTGATTACTTCATCTAATATATACAAATATATAAAGATAGTATTAATATTATACATGCGAAAGTTTGTTAGGATACAAGGTCTGTAACTTCTTCTCGCAACTACTAAACGGATCTAAATGAAACTTACGCAGGCAAAGCCGCAGGTGGACAATAGTATATATAAATCTCCTGTCACAGTGTTTCTGAACTCCTGCAAAACGGCTTGACCGATTTCATGATTTTTTCGTGTATACTTGGTTGGTCTGAAAAAAGTTTTCGGCTATTGTTTATTCCTTAAGCATGTATAAATAATTATGAATATTTTATTTACTTTTTTAATGTTATTTATTATTTTTATGGCATCAAATAACAATCTTCATCGTTCTGCCCCTATCTACTATTTGTACTATTTGTACAACATTTGCTACATAAATCTAGCATAAAATAAAATCGCGCCCTCTACAAACATTGCCTACCAGGCTATGGGCGCTACAACTCTTCACTCAGCCGTTATTCCTCCGTCAATGGAAACAGTTTCAGGCGACAAAATGTAACAGTCAATTTTGTTTTAGTTCAAGATGTATAAAAGTAAGATCTAAACACAGATGTTTAATTTCACGTGCGTATAACTTTTATTCCTTGCAATAATTCCTTATGGTTGTCAAGTTTACGACCACAACAATTTTGACATATTATTCTAAGTATGTATGAGTTGAGTAAGCGTACTCGGTGGATTGTACCGATCAGAAGTGATAAGCAAAATTATACCGTTTTTGTTTTTTATTTTGTGAGGGGAAATCTTCATAAGATATCCGGGTCATGTAGAATTTGTGCCCACTAAAACCCCCTTAGCGTCCGTTCGCCGTGTATTCTATTTTAGTGTACATTTACATGAATTACAATTTATATGAATACATATTTATCACTTTTTTCAGGATTGATTTAATATTATATTCTTTGAAAATGTTAAACTTTTGCTGAACTTTTAAGTTTGCTTTAATATATTATTGTATTTAACAATTTGCGTGCCTATGTATTGGCTTTCGTTTCTAAATATAAGACCTTATATAACCACATTTTGCCAAATAAATAATGTCTGAAATCTTTTTTCAAAAGTTATTGAATTCAGTATCAAATTTCAAAAAACAGGCTACAATTTAGTAATAGGATTAAATTGACACCCTGAGAGTTTTTTACACAAAACCCTAAATGCATTACCGGACAACTGCCAGGCTCACCTGCAGTGGGGCAGGGTAACGGAAAATGAATTACAACCCGCTCTGTGCAACAATTTGTCACCAAAAAGTGTCGAGGCGGCGTGCTAGCGGATTTTTAATTTAATATAAAGTTAGCGCCCATAGTAAAACGGCTCGTGATCATTGAAAGTGAACGGTGAAGTTAGACAACAGCGGCGCGGTCGGACAGTCGATGGGAGAACATTTTAAGGGCCTCCGTAATAGGGCACGTAAAATATATAAATAAATAAATAATATAAATATCTTTGGACAACTTACACACGGCCATGTGACCCCATGCTAGGCATTAGCTTGTACTATGGTGATCAGACATTTGATAAACATACATAAATACTTTTTGAATATATACTTATACAGATATTACACCCAGACACACAGAACAAACATTCCTGCTCATCACAGTAAAGTTTGACCTGGGTGGGAATCGAACCCACGACCTTCGGCGTAGCAGCCAGGTTCACTAACCACTAGACCAACCAACCAGTCAAATATGGGGGCAGTATTGGACACAAGATCGAACCTGCGCTATAATATTAATAGGAAGTAGGCAAAGATTCTAGGTGCGAGTACGAACTCAGAACCCGAAATTATTTGCCTATCTACCAGTACAATAATGAATTAAACGGTTATATTAATGATCATCACAGTATTATTAAATAAGCACGAATATATCTATGAAAGAAGACACTAACTCAGCGGTGAAAGTGTTAATATCCCACAAATTATGAATCCAATTACGTTTTGTTCTAAGTTACAGCGTAGGTAGTTCGTTATAACGTTATGAGTTAGAATCCACAGATAAGTTGCGAATGGAATCAACTTAGTAGTCGGCTTGAGTTGATCATAAATGATATGCTACAGAAAGCAGCAATAAGCGCGGTCGGATATTGATATGTTAGTGGGAGAAAAAAATTGCATTTAAATAAATAAATATCTTAAGACAACTCACACACAGCCATCTGATTTCAAACTAAGCTAAGCTATTATTATACAGTATGTTCATATTTTTAATTAGAAATTGTCCTCGCTTCGCTTCGGAAGAAGAATTGTCGAGCTATTTCGGAGTTGCCATACTAATTTTAACCTATTATCCCACGGGAATAAAGCAGTTTTCTGGGATATAATGTATCCTATAACCATTGTCCTTACCTAAGTCACCAACATGCTAACTTCATCTAAATTGGTCCATTGATTTCAGAGTTGCCATACTAATTTTAACCTGTTATTCAATGGGAACCAAGTCGTTTTCTGGGATAAAACATATCCTATAGCCATTCTCGGGTTTTTAACTACTACTGTGCCAAATTTTATCTAAATCTATTAAGTGGTTTTTGTGTTAAGCAGACAGACAGACAATAAATCCGAAAAAAAAATTGTTTTCTTCTCTATATCGATGACAAAGCCTTCCTGCATTAAAATTTTCAAAAATTACCTAATGTACAGCATTGACCCCGTTTTATTATTAGTATAAATAGTTTTATATACATACATTTTATAAAATTGAAAGTGGTTTAATCCTACTATCCTACAAATATTATAAATGTGAAAGTTTATGAAAATACTCGGCTGGATAGATGGATGTACGCTCTTACAGGCAAAAAATACTAAACAGATCTTAATGAAATTTGGCACAGAGATAGATTATAGTCCGAAATAACACAGACTAATTTTTATCACCATATAACGCAGGCTAAGTCGCGAACAAAAACTAGTATGTTCAATAAACCAATCATTCTTATACCAATTCAACAATGTAATAACAGAGCACAAACTCTACGGAACGTAGATTCCCGTATACAAATTGTTCATATGGCACGCCATTAGCGTGACCATGCGTTTTAATTGCAATAACCTAACCACAGTTAGCAATCTGTTATCTTGGATTTTATCGCAAATAAAGTGGACATTTTGGGCACGCACACCTGTATAGATACTTATCTATTACACCAGTGATTCCCAAAGTAATACAGGTGAACCCCTAGGCGTCTATGTTGACGTGAACTGGGGGTTCAGGAATGTAAGTGGGGGTTCACAATTACTAAGGTTATATTGCTGTGTTATTTTGTCACTTTAACCGACTCAATTTACATTAGATTTTACAGATTTTTACGGCAGAATGCATGAATGAATGCAGGTCGCATTGCATTCGCGGATTTTTGTTGTGTTTTTGATGAGATTTCAATAGTGACGAAAAAGAGTTGGCTTGATTTTATTCATCAATGCAGGCATATTATATACGCCGCAGGTATTAAGTTAGCTATGGAAATAAATACTTTTCATTTCATTTTATACATAAAAAAATCATATTTTTCAGTCATTTTTGTCAAGCCATTTGGCAGTTTTTATAATTTTTCGTTAAAAAATTTAAAGTATATACCATTTAAAGACAAAATTAAACAAAAAATGACAAAAAATGCCAAACTCTAAAATTTTACAGTATACCAATTTTAAAGTCTAAAACATTGAAAGCTTTCATTTGCTATTTTGCACATTCTTTGGCTAGAATTGCTCTACATATTTTGACGAAGTCTTTGAACCTGGAAATGTAGCAGTAGTTTGTCCACCGAAACGAATAAAATTATGCAAGTTTTCTTGGTGAATTAAAACTTTGGGTACCTCTGAATTAGAAGGTACTGTTTAACGATTCAATAACTCGCTGACAAACTTTCATATAAGACGTCAAATTGTCTTTGTTATACCCGTGTTACATCTGAAGGGTACTCACGTTATGGCGCTTGTTTATATAATATTCTATATTCTTTTATATGAGTGACTGCCTCGCTTCGCTGCGGCATAGCTGACGACGGTAAACGAGTTCTTTATATCGGCATATTTTTTTGAGTTGTGAATCTATGTATTTCAATAAACCTGTTGGTTTAGTGTTTAGTAGCCCTGACGGTCGGAGATTATGAGTTTGATTGTTACACAGATCTTTTTTTTATGTTGAGCACTTGACCTTTTTCGAAGTTACACTTCTTTAGGCACGGAAAAATGATAAGAACAAAAAACTGATACCGTAACTTACCCTGAAGTTAGTTAACGTTTTAGTTTTTACAAACTTACATTTAACTTGTAGTGTATGTTTGTTTATTAGTTTGTTAGTATATCTGTATACTTGTTGGCTACAGGTCAAATTTTCACAAGCTTAATTAGACCCACCTCCTCTTACACTACGGAGCTAAAATTTTGCATAAAGTTTTCAGTCTAATGACTATGCATTTTTATGACAAGCATAACCTGAAAGTACGTTCAGGATTGCCTCCAGTGATAACTTCTCAACGGTTAGTAATACAGTCAATTTTGTGTGTTTCTTTGTATTATGAATCTATAATTAAAGCTTGAATTTTGTTCCTTGTTTATAATTAGTGTCGGTGTCGCTTTTTCTATAAACGTAGAATAAGGTGAAAGATAATTTTTTAGAAAGATTTTTATCTTGTTACGCCAGAGAATTATAAGTTCTTACGTGCGTGCATCACTATAAACACACTTTTCATATTATTTTAGTGATTAATAATAATTATAGCTACGATGCTAACGCAAGGTTTCTTGAACCATCTGCATAAATACTTATTCGGCGATCCTTAAAATTGTACGCAGTAGTTTCTGTTTTAACATTAAAATATTTCAAGTTTCAAGATTTCTTCAATCTCCATTCGAGGAAAGTGTCTCAGCCACGTACGAGTATTTTAATAGTGTGACGTCATTAAGCTAGATACATCTGCGGAATCTTAAAATGCACTTAGACACATAGCTTAAGAAAGGTGCAGCGATATTACGAAAATACTATTTTGGTACTTAAGTTGTATAACTTCAAACCATTCATGGCCAACTACGGCACGAGTATCTTCCAGTAAGGTGATGCCGAAAGGGGTCCAGCTGGACCCCTAGGTGCCCAGGGGCATTCGAAGGGGATCAAAAGTGTCGTGAAAAATGTGGGTTTATATTTAAAGGCAGTGTCCTCGAAAATTGTGTAACAATATTTGATGCCGCTTCTTTGATACTGCACTACAGGGGGCTACTTTTTTTAATTAATTTTAATGAGTTTATTAATGTATATTTTATTAAATTTTAATTGTTAATGTATTCTAGTAGTACTTTTCATGTAAATGAAATTGATAAAATAATTTTTATTAAAAAAAGAAAATATTTGGAAGCTTTATGGTTAAAATTTGCAGATTTTTTGGTAGGTGGATTTATTCACATGCATCGTTGAAAAATTTTGGGAAACTTATAGAAATATGTTTAGAGGGGATCCACAGAGAACAAAAAAAGGTCTGCTAAAAAAAAGTTTGGGAACCTCTTTCCTAACTGGAGGCCTAAAGCATAATCCACCATGTTGCTCCAATGGTAGTTGGTGTAGGAGTTAGTGGTTACAAATGCTGAAAGTTTTTAAGTCGCTCGATGGCCTCTGACAAGTCTCAACGATGCCCTCTGACGACCGGGACCAAGGCCTTCGCGCACCTTCCAAAAGATGGAAACGCTTAAAATTTGTTGGTCACCCATCGTCTTTCAGACTGCGCCCACTGTTACTTAACCTCACTGATAACTTACGATCAATACAAGCCGCCGTGCTTGATGGCACTATTACTACTTATACATATATATACTACTATAAACTACTTAAAATAATTTTAATCCATATAATTGTATCCAATATGAATATAGTAGTTTTTATTTGACCGTATGACCTTATATGTACATGGAAATGTCAAAGAGATAATATCTCAGCATTATTGTAACTATTATGTATTATGCAATCGTGGTTAAAAATGATTATCATTAATGATAACAGCTATGAATGTTTCATTAATGAAACGAAAATAGTTTTATTTTTTGTATCATTATAAATAGTGCCGTTTCAATTAAGTTAGCCTGTCCGTGAAGTACCAGATACACGATCACAGCAGTTTATGTTACAGATAAATGTTTGTTCGTTGCTCATTAGTGTTATTTGTCCGAGTTATCCGCCTACTTAGTGCGTGTTAATTTTTATTTTACATATTTCAATGTGTCTTTACGTATAACTGTACATACATACATATATCATAAATATGCATTTATTTATGTGCATATATTCTTCATTGCAACCCACAACTGTCCACACCCGAGCTTGGGTCTCCTCTCACAGGGGGGTCCAGGCCATAGTCCACCACGCTGGCCAAGTACGGATTAGTGGACTTCACACACCTTCGAGAACTTTATGGAAAACTCTCAAGAGTGCAGGTTTCGTCACACTGTTTTTTCACCGAAGTATACAGACCTCAGTAGATAAAACATGAAACGGTCAAAGTTTAATTACAACAGTTAAACTTGACTTAAATTTCGTAAACTTTTAACTACTTTAACTATGACTATATATTATGATTATATTCTTAACTGAATAATTAAATTTTTAATTACTATAATCAAATATAAGCGGGTCATAACACTATTTCATCCAATTTTCC
>DWJZ01007721.1:0-11877 GCA_018249125.1 Asbolis capucinus
TGTTAGGTAAAATTATGTTTACATTTAAATCTTGGATAGTTACGTAATCACAGCAACTAATAACTGAATAGTATAATTGATAAAATAAAAAGTTATGCCATTTTGAAAAAAAAATGTAATAACCATCCCCTGTCTCCCCTACTCTAGATTATTATTGTACATAACATTACACTAATATATAACGGGTACTCACGATAACTTTCACGGTACAATCGAACGGGAACTTTGTGTTTTTGTAATATAGTTAATTTAATACTACGGAAATACCTCTTATGTTAAAGTACATTTAACAGAGGCGTTAACTATCTTCCCGGTCAATGACCCGGTCATTGACATTACCAATCAAATGAATGTTAAAATCATTGTCTTCAAATCCGTTTGATCTTTGAACTTTGCCTGCATTGATTAAATTAAAATAATACATTTCTAAGTTAGGACCCACGTACCATGACTGTCAAAGTTTTGTCTTCCATATGCAGTAGATATGTACGTAACTTTAAATTATTTACATTACTATATTTTTCATCATCAGCATCTCAACCCATCTATTTCAAAGTTGCGTGGAGTGTGTGAAGTCTATCAATTCGAACTTGGCCAGCGTGGGCTGTAGCTTGTATCATTCACATCATCTGAAATCTGAGCCCAGCTGTGGGACAATCAAAGAGCGTATTTATAACCTACTAGCTGTACTTATCAACTGATCAACCATGTGTCTATTGGTATTATGTGATAATATTGGTACTAAATCTTTAACAGAGAATTCTGAACAAAGTTTCTAAGATTATTAAGAGTTGTCTGTCTCCTACGATTTCGAAGCCTATAAAGGACAAACAAAGAAACATATTTATATATACAGATTTAGGAACAGTTAGATACTAAAGTTATGCGAGTAATTCTAATAATATTACCTGAAGGCCTTCAATATACAGTCTCAGTACTTTTGCGTATTATTCTGAATGAACATAAAAAGGTTTTTTTTTTATATTCAATAAGTTAGCGCTTGACCATGAAACCACCCGATGGTAATGGTAAAACGTACTAATTTAATAAAAACCTATTCACTCTTGACTTGAAGACATGTGCGTTATAATCAAACGGGAATACCGACGCGGCAACTTATTCCACTCCTTCGCGGTACGAATGACGATGTGTTTACGACAAAGGGAAAGAAAAGACGAATGAACTCATGTAATTCCTGCGCACACTCCAAAGTGTATCCTAGCTTCGGTTTGATATCACAATACACGTAGAACAAGTTGGACTAGTTTCTCAAATGTGTTGATAAAATACGAAGAAATATCTACCCATTTCGCTTCATTTGCTTATCATTCGTATAAAACATGGCTTATTCCAAGGATATCTTTATTAGTTTCAATATATTGCTACGTCCTCAACTCCGTTTAGAGTATAAGTGTATAATTCTGAACTTAGTACGTTATTTTGTTTTGCTTTCAGCATTTTCTTTTATTTCTCTTTCGTCATTACAACCCGTAACTGTCCCACTAATGAGAACCGGATGCAAACGGAAAGCGTTGACGAAAACTATGCGATAATCGCTCGTCGATCGCGAATTCGTATTACGTATTAGCGACAATCGTGCTTCTCAATTGGTATTGGCATTTATTTTGTCGCAAAAAGGTCACAGAATCACACACATCTATGCAAGCGACCGCGTGTGTAATACAATGGTTTTTGACTCGTAGCGACGGTTTGTGCTGTCGTTGCCAATCGTTTGTTGTTTGCTCGCTGTTTGCAAATTTTAGATAGTAGGACAGTGGGTCTCCACTCGTCATGTGAGTGGTACAGGCCACGCAGTCCGCTGTTGTCCAAGTGCGGATTGAATTTCACTCACTTTTGATATTTTTTTCGAGAATTCTCAAGAGTGCAGGTTTTCTCACCATGATCCTTCACCGTAGTAAGTGATAAACAACTTCTGATATGCAAATAACTAAGAAAGTAAGAGGTATGTGCCGCAGGATTTGAAGTCAGGACCTCTCGTTAGAGAGACCAACGTTCCGTCACTAGGCCCTCTTCGCTTATATCAATGCACACGCTTCTTCTTTATCGCTTCGCTTATATCATACATCACGTTGAGGGTTTTGGATTCGATTCTACAAAAAATTTGACTCCTTAGAGATGGGGTAACTTGGAATTTAACCTAGAAAACGCAAATTATTTTAAAATAAATCTTATTGAGTAATTCCATTATTGACAATTTGAGACCAGAAATGGAATTGTTATTTATTGGTGATGAAACTCTTTTTTTACTTCAAATCGAATAATTCAAAAATGTTGTTGAAAAAATTTTGAAACATTAAATTGAATTCTACTAATAAAATAAATGAGAAAGTTTGTGAGGATGGATGGATGTTTGCTACATCTTTAGGCAAAAATACTGAGCCGATTTGAATGAAATTTAACATGTTGCTTATTACGCGAGCGAAGTCCCTGGCGGACCCTAATAAGCAGATATAAGTATAAATCTCTTTCATTTTTACCCAGTTATAATAACAGCATTAGTCATATAATTTCAGTAGGTTTACCAAAAATGCATGTGTCATAGATATATATATATATATATACATTATATATATATATATATAATGTACCTATTTCTACTAGAAATGAAGTTGTTTTGACGTCGGACAATCGCTGGCGAACCGTTGCTAAGTCGCAGTTAGAATTGCAAATGAATCGGCCGTTTACTCTCGTGTCGTAAACCCTGGGATATGATCCAGTCAGTTTTCGCACCATTAAACTCTCGGACGGACTCCCACTCCCCATACTGTTATTGTAAATATGTCTTTATGTTACGTAAACACGTCTTCGATATGGATTCAGTCTTGTAACTTAGCTAAGTTAGGTATCTGCTTATCTACCACCCACTGCTTACTTATTAAAGTTATCTACATCTAGTAACTTGTTTAAGTTATTTGTGGCTGGGGTATTATACGAGTATTTCTATGTATTTTACTGTTATTATAAATATGTATTTTAGTTATGTAAATGCGTCTTAAATATGGATTTAGTGTAGTAACTTGTTTAAGTTATATATCAGCTTAGTTATATCTAAGTTATTAAAGTAACTTATCAATGTATTAATGAATTGTGGTAGGTACTAGGCGTTGGATACTATTTCTGCTTTTCTGTCGTACTCAATTTGTAGGTGTGGTGGTTAAATACATACCTACCTAGTAAGTAGCTATGTACTTACTATTTCTGTTATTATAATAGGGGAAGATATGTATTTTTGTAGGTATTTGTTATATACCTACCCTTGCCAAGTGTATTTCAGTAACGCTTTGATAGAGCTTTCATATAAATTCAGAGCTAATGTACTTATAAATCTACATGTGGATGTCTATAAACTATAAATAATATAGATAAGAAAAGACAGGTGTACATAAGCACCTTTTATAGGCACGTATTTACAGAAATACCTATATTTTGTTATAGGCGTGGCTTAGGCATCAGCCCACCAGAATAAGTGGTGGGAAATTACATTAACTACTATCTAAAAGCTTCGCGGAAGAATTATTTTATGACGAACGAGTTATTTTATTTCCTTTTTGTACACATTAATAAAAAGACAATTACTTATCTGTGAGGCTTTATCATTGATTTTTTCATAGGATATTAAATGGACCTAGTTAGATACAGGTTACAAATCAGAGTATCTACCAACATATATAGTACACCATGACATATTTCCTAGTCTATCAATTCAGCTACATTAAGACAACCTTTTTTAGAGAGCGAGAAATATGGTTTTAAATACAGAATTAATAGGTAGCTGGGTATGTAGGATTGGAATAAATTACCAGCGCGTGTTTCCACTCTAGTATAATGTACGTGTCTTCAAGACAAGATTGAATAGGCTCTTCTAAGTTAATGCGTTTTACTATCTACGACTACGTCATTGCTTACCATCAGGTGAGATTGTAGTCAAGTATTAACTTATTATATGTAAAAAAGGGGATATACCTATTTTAGGGGGTCGGTGGCTTTGAGGGAAACCTCTCGCCAAGCTAGTCTTCTTTGGCCGTCTAATAGACCAGACTAGATAAGACCGAAATGTCTATTCTATATCCTTAATATTTGAGTAGGAACGAATATATTTAATGATACTTTATTCAATTCGATAGATACTATAGGTATACATCCAATACAAATCTACAGTTAATCTCAATAACGTAATGAACGGTTTCAATTACTAAACTTAATGAGTCCCAGAGGCCCATTTTGTCCAAGCGTGGGAGTCTCGAGCCCGTACACTGCCAGACTGCCTCAGATAACACAACCTGACAGTTAATGTATACGAATACAAACTTGTCCTGTCATCGACGCGTTTGAAACGAGGCGACCGCCAGAATACAAAGATCTCTGGTTACGGCCATTTTCTTTTTAGTGAGAAAAGGCATGATGGAGTAAGTAATTTTTAGTAATGATATATAGTTTTGAAATTATTTAATTATTCCAATTTTAAATTAAATGTTAATTTAATATTATATTATTATAGATAAATATTTAATTTATTAAAAATAAATGCACAAAATACGCCATTTCGCTATATTAGATTGAATAGATCGAAAGATATCGTTATTTCCATAAAAGAAAAAATAAATGAAGCTTTAGTAAATACAAAAGCATGACGTCATAATAAGACACCATTATTATCACAATTTTTCAGAAAGAAAAGTTCAAATTCAATATCACTTAAATCAAAAGACAACTATCACTTATTATTCCACAAATCTTTTGCATAAAAAGACCCGTAAAATCCTAAAACAATGCGTTACTTTTGAAACTCATTCAGTACGCCTATCAAAGAAGTAGGGTTCTAAATTGAATGGTTTAAGTTGAACCGGCGTCCTCTGTTTCGGAATTAAGTCGTAAATGTCGCTTCGAGAGCCCTACGCACTCGTTTTGTTGCTATTTACCCATACTTGACTAAAAAGAAGAAAACGAAATGTTCAACAAACTGTCCTACATTACGATCCCGATAGGACTTAGTCGGAGTTGGAATGGATATAAACTTAAATGAACGTCCACAAACTTTGGTACAGATACGAGTAAGGTTATCCCAGTTAAATGAACTTTTAGCTGCGTAACTTGCTTCGTAATGTTTCGGGGAAAGTTGGGTAGGGAACGTCGTCCGGTTTACTTGAGTGAACGTTTATATAGATTTTAGACGTAACTCATTGTGGACTGGACTCTCGTTGAAGTCCAGGAATCAGCTCCCGGTGTTGACATGGGTGTACCTAACTTCTGACTCAGCGCTGAGAGGATCCAGCAAGCTAGATATTTTAATGTTTTTTTGTAATATTCAATAAGTTACCGCTTGATTATGAAACCATCTGATACTTGAAGGTATATTACGTAAGGAATATTACGTAAAGTAAATATATACTTTTTCGACAACTGTTGGTACTTATCCGGATTCCTGGAGTCACAGAAAGACCCCCTCGGTACCCCCATGGGTATACGTAGTTGACAGATAAACAACAGACACATACGAATAGAATGTACTGCATATTTGAAGTCAAATTATTTTTTCATCATAAGAACGATAAGCTCACTTAATGAAACTTTAAATATTCCTAGAAATTATTACAATACATGAACATTCTTAATAAGATACCTTAATTGGTTACAAAATCCACACCCATAAATATCACGAGTAACCGTGAAATCTCATCTCAACCCATCACGGCCCACTATTGAGAACGGGTCTCTTCTCTGAATGAGAAGGCCATAGCCCACCACGCTGGCCAAGTGCGGATTGGCAGACTTCACACACCTCTGAGTCTTGCAAACTCCCTGCTATGCAGGTTTCTTCACGATGTTTTCCTTCACCGTTAAAGCGAGTGACATTTAAATGCTTAAAACGTTCATAACTCCGAAAAGTCAAAAGTGCGCGTCCTGGGATTCGAACCCGGACTTCCCGAGTAGGATATAACCTCTAGTAATAATTAACCACTAGGCCATCACTACTTTTTGAACCGTGAAATGGCATACATTAATTAAAAATATAAATACAACCAATCCATTTAGGGGTTGAATATAATTTAAAAGCCGTACAAAATCGGTAACAACAAAAATACGATTGTTGTACAATTTACGATCGCTAACACGTCGCAATAACTAGGAATCGTTAAAGAAAAACCCTGCTAACATGTTTTTTGTTAAATCTAACTTACCCACCCCGATAGAACTTGGAAAAAACCGTGGCATTCGGCGCAAATCACCTATTTTATGTAAACTTCGTGACTTTCCGCCGTATCCAATGACTTAGAAAGGATTTATTTATATTCGTATACGGAGGGAATAAAATGGTAGGGAATTGTAGAGGTTTGTCTATAGGTTGTGTGGGGCGTGGTAAACGTAACCTAGTCTCGGAGTGTTAATACGCATTAAAGATATTTCAAACGTAACTCACGGCAAATATGTTGTAGTTGCAGCAAGATCGCATTAATTGTTTAATAAATACATGATATATTACTATGTGGTCATAATTAGCCGTTGTAGACTATATATAGTAACATAATGCGCTTTTTGTATCCTGTAAAGTAAGGTATAAGGTACAATATACTCTAAATAAATTAATAAAAATAAATAGTAACATTTAATATAAATATATGTATAACATTGAATTATTAACTGATAAACAAGGATATGAATGAATGAAACCGCATGAAGTCGTAGATGACGAATCTACGATTACGGATACGAGGATTTATCTATTTTTAGACTTCCATTTAATTCAATTAACGTTATGTAAATATATTTATTGTCCTCAGGATTCAATGGCCAGTGAAAACAGCAGAAGAAAGTGAATAGAATTAAAAAATTGGAGAGTCTTCCCCTTCACGACTGACGCGTTCTGGGCCTGTACCTCAACACTTAGCACGTATGCCGTCCACAGATCTGATATACAAGACATATTATATTATGTTACGCATAGATAATATAGAGGGATTAAAATGAGAATAGGATTAGTAGGTTGATAAGTAGCTGTATATGTTTATACTTCTATTTTCATTTTAGTCATATTGTTTAAAAAGACATGCTTTATTTAGTGGAATAATTAAGTATAGTTACTTTGTAATCAAACATGATTTTATGATGTATGTGAACAAATTTATCCATTGCATTCCAAAACATTCCACATGTGACCCTACATAGTGGGTTGTGTTCATCACAATATGTTCAGCATAATCATCATAATAATATTGTATATTACGTTATATAGTTTATTTTATTACTAGTGAAAATATTCGATTAATTTTGTTGTTTATGGAATTCGTATTATGTGTCTATAGTATCGTTATTTCCGACGACAAAATTATATGTACTACGAGTCACGATGTAACCTTCGTATGGAAGTCTTATATAAACTTTTTTTCATTTAAAATAACAATATAAATAGTATTGTAAAGGTGCTATTAATTATTAGGAATGTTATGTAGCTATACAAATCCCAATTTCATTACTAAAAAGAAGAAAAATATTTTTACACTATTTTGAAAAACAAAATTAAAATTCAATTATCTTTTAAGTACATATAAACTTAAGATATTAATTTACTGTGCATTCAATATATATTTTGCGATTTGACGTGTAACTGTCAAAGTATTGGCGCGAAATACATATACCTGTATTCTCTGCAAAAAAATGGATTTGTTACTTTTATTTTTTTTATCTTACACAGGCGCTGATTTTTTTTTCCAATATTAAAATATGTTTTACGTACCTACTGACTCATACACAGTAGGAGTAGCTCAAGTTAATAATAAGTATGTACCTATCTATTGTCAAGTTCGTCCAAAGACCGCGAGGTCGGAGTCATGTTTATTATAGAGAGTTATTTCGTTATCATGTAATATATTTAAATAATCGATGTATAATGAAAATTGTATTGTAGATACCAATAAAGGTTATATTTTCTATAAAAGTGCGTTTGATTATTTTTTTCATACCGTGTACCTTTTTTATCTATTATGCATTTGTCTATGGAAGAAAACCGCCGCAGTCTAAACTCGAACTAATAATAAACGAAGTCACTTGAACGTCATTGCAATACATACCCATTCCACTACTGGGCTCAGGTTTTCTCATACAGTGTCTGAGGAATCTAAGCCAAGTTCACCACGATGGCCATGTGCAGTAAACTTCACAAACCTTCGAGAACTTTAAGGAGCACAGGTTTCCTCATGTTATTTTCCTTAACCGAAGCAAATGATAATAAATTTCTAATGAACACATTACTTTTAAATTAGAAGTGCGCGCAGGATTTGATCCCAGGACCTATCGTTTGAAAGACCAAATGTCTAACTAGGCTCAGCTCACTACTACTCACTAAGCATTTAAAATACTCGTTAAATAGTATACATTCAACACACATAAGTCGTAAACCGCCTTCCGTTACGTAATTAAAAGTTGACCGCAATACTTATCGTCAACTTGTGGAAAATACATGCATTGGAGCTGATACACTTCGTGTTTGGGTTCATTGGTTAGCCCATTAAAGAACACGGGTTTCTCCTCTACTGAGGAGGCCCACAGCATACTTCACCACGCTGCTTTAGAGCGGATTGGTGGAGTCCTACGCTTCGTGTAGTAACTTCAATCAATTGCCTGATTAGTGTACAACATGCCTTTCAAAACACATTAACGCTGTGTTAAAAACTAACGGCTACTTTCCGATCGTTCTAAGAGTTATCTGCTTAAATAGAATCAGAATAATAGACTAAATAGCAATTATGGCCAAACATTAGACCAATAAACCTTATATGAGATACTGCGATTTTCTGACCAATAGTTTGTGATATGGCACTATTTTGAATAGACCATTCAAAATACGCGTAGTGCAATATTTTGGCGCTTTGCTCTCGTACCTCTGTTCTTTGACTGAATCTTTGGTTTTAGAATTTGTTACATGAGACGTCATGTACGCTATGTACTCGTTGCGTAGAATGAGAAGTTTAAAAGCTTAAGCACTGGGGGCACGCAGCGACGGTATTTTATCTATGAACTGCAAATACGAGTAGTAGAGAAGATTTCTAATCACGAAGTTATGCCAGTATTTCTCTCTTCAGTATTTAGAGTGAGAATGATAGCTAGCTGATTTTGAATGGTTGAAATTTCGCTGACTGACGCTGACAACATATTGACCTCTTAGTTGAAATGTCTTATAATTGATAAATTTTTAAAATCCTGCTATTATTAAAAAGTTTCTGAGAGAATATTTGTTACTCCTTCATGCAAAAACAAGTAACCGTGTGTGAAATTGACAAAATAAAATATTCCGCTTTTAATAAATGTACCACGCTCGCGATTCCTCGAGCCGAAACTAATTTAAAATACAATTCTTTAATTTTCCTCTTTAAATATGGAGCCGAAATAACAGTTTTGTTGTCACAACCGTATTTTTTCGGTTCTATAGCCCTAGGAGGAAAGAGCACCTCTGCCGGCGTCGATGTGCGAAGGCTGTGCGATTCTCACGGCGTAAAAACAGTCCTTTTGTCAAGTTTTATTCACGGTCCGACTGTACGGCGGTCTGCAAGGTCTGTGAGATATGGCCCTGTGTCGCATGTGGCTATTACCGCATCGGTACGTTCAATTTGATCCCGAAGTCTTCCCACGGATCGATGAGGTTCGACGGGATTTAATCTTGCAAAGGCATATGCATTTACTTTTTACTTCGTTGTCTAGCAGTACACAACGTAGTTGTCCAGCATAAAGAGATTTTACGTAAGAGAAAGTTGGGATATTGAGAGCCAGTTCTCCTCTTCTTTCTCATCGTCCTTAAATCGTCCTCATTCCCATTCTTCTTCTGACCAAACGACATGCTGTGTGTGTTAGTGTCAACTAAGCTAGTTGATGCTCATGTCCGTGGGTGGCGGTGATCACCTATCATCAGTTATCCTGTCAGCATATAACCCTACTTTTATAAGAGACTCTGAAGTTGATGATTGCTGTTTCGTTGATGATCAATCAAGTGTAATATTAGGCACCGGATAAAAATACTTAACTACATCATATTCCTCCAGAAATGTCAACTTTTGCTCCAAATTTCGGTCAAGTTGGAGCCTTCGACGCTGAGGAAGCTCCCTAAAGAATATCATATAAAAAGAAGAAAGAAAGAACGAAAATCTTTTGTTCCAGGGAAATACTAACTTTTACACTACATCTTTATTATAACTAAAGAATAATACATTTATAATTAAGAAATCATAGAAATTAATTTAACCACCATTTTAACACCCATGTTTCTGCGCCATGGGAAATATAACTACGGTAGTGTTGAGTACCACGATATTGTACTGAGAACATGATCTGGACTGTACTTTAAGCTCAAACGGGACCTAATTTCAAATCCTGCACGCAACTCTAATTTTCATAAATTTATTGTTGCATTTTTACAGATACATTATTCTAATGGTACAATTAATTTTTTTAATAAAACCTCTGTAATATACCTGGTAGAGGTGTGCAACATAACATAATTATCACTTGATTCGGAAGTAAACATTGTGAGTCAAAAATCATCATGAAGTCATGAGTTTTTTTATTTTTTTAAAGTTGTTGAATCAATCCGCGCTTGGCCAACGTGACGGACTTTGACCTATGCCCGTCAGACAATGTAGAGGAAGTTCCCGAGGCAACTATGGGTTACAATAAATGTCACTAAATCCTGTTTACTATAATGTAATTTCTGTAAATCCTGTTGATGTACTATAATATATTGAGATCATGTTGACACCGTACCACAGACGGACAATTTTTTTTAAACAAAGTCTTTATTACTTCAATGTAGACAATTATATGTTTTTGCGTTACGTCCGCGGTGAAGCGATTTAATTGATACGGTGACTAACCAACGTCTTGATTACAGCTGTTATTCAATTTTTCGTGAGTCATTTAATGAGGATATTTGTTTACAGTCATCTGGTTGTCTTAATAAATTGTCTAGTCATCCAAGTTTGACAGTCAGTTGTCTTCCTGCGAAGAGTAACTAGAGGGTCCCTAATAGGGTTGTGCCCTGCTCGACAACGGGGTCGAATTAATCCTTCGACTGTATAAAATAATGAATCTTTCACGGTAAAGTGTTTCGGGCAAAACATTAGACTAATCGACTTTATATTAGAAAAAGGCGGGATGTATTGACCAGTAATGATTTAGGATATGGCGCAATTTTGAATCGACGGTCGCGTCTCTCTTTTTTCTGCACTTAGACTAACTTTTTGGTAATAGAATATACATGAGCGTTCGTAGTCGTATGGCTGTAAAATACACGTCAATTGTCAGTGTCAAAACATATAAAAATAAGCTTAGGTATATAAATAAAGTTGTACAAACAAAATTGATATCTGTAGTATCTAATACTCGTAGTTTACGCAATTTTACAATCAATTTAACACCGTGTGACCTCGTAGTCACAAGTCCAAGTAAACCGCGACATCGACTTCTCGCAGGTCTCTACAGAGCCAGTAAATATACAGTAAAAAAATTAAGTCTTATGTGACCTACAATTTCTTAGACTGAACCACAATAATGACTTCAATTTAAAGAACGCGTCCATAAAACGGCTGAGAATTTTATTGTTCAACGGAAAAATTATATTAGTTCCAATTTAATGGGTAATTTTCTTTATTATAATAAATACTCATCGAATTTTCGTGTCATTTTCTATTACGAGTCATATACGACGTAGGTATACTAAACTATTTTGCAAAAGGTTATGCCAAAACACTAAGAAAATATTTAATATTAATGTAACGTAAGAATTTAATGATAATTAGTATAAATCCTCATTTTTACTATTTTATAGTCACTCAGATATGACAAGAGAATTCTTTCAGCCGTCCTGAAAGG
>DWJZ01007722.1:0-11877 GCA_018249125.1 Asbolis capucinus
TTTGTATAAAAATAATTATAACCTTTGATTGCATTAAACAGCGTATACAAATAATACCTTGTTAAGAATAAACATTTTTTTAATTAAAGGTTTATTTTAATTAGATATAAGGACAGAATATTACTGTTGGCAAATGATCTCAGTGATTTATTAAAATTAAATTACAATGTAACTGCTTGTGCCCCATCCAATGAATTTGCCACGCGCCTCAAATGGTATTGTTACGCCATTGGAACTGATAATCTTCGCCAAAAGACATTAGCGGCATCAGGACACCACCGCATCGTCGGTGAAAAAAGACATAATAGCACCTTTTCCATTTTCAAAGGCGGAAAAGATAGAGAAAGAAGAGACAGTACAAAGATGAAGCGACCGGGATCAATAATGCCAACAACAGCAATCTATTTATACATATATTTTTATTATAAAAGAAGTCATATTTCTACATCCTTTTCTATACAATTGTCAGGTCTTACATTATCCAATCCAACAATTTAGTAGGAAAAGTTATCGGCAAAATGTATCATGCGCCTCGGAAAAATATTCGAAAACCATCATACAGAAATCTTTTTTATTTCTATGAGATAGCAATATAAAATTGGCCCGCTATATTGCCGCCCCAAAAATCTGTTACCTTAAGCTCAAGTTTACTTAGCTTCCTAGTAAAACCGCCACTGCCAACCAACCTCAAACTCACTAACAACAAACTGCTCCAAGACGGATAACAAGAAGCATTAAAAGAACGACGATTAAAGGAGAAAGGAGAGATGTTGAGTTTTTCCTTATATTACAAGTAGGTAAACAAGCAGACGGGCCACCTGATGGTCACTGATTACCGCCGCACATGGGCATTGAACATACCAGGCTGGAGTATCCCTAACGCATTGACTGCTAGGAAGGAAGTAATAGACTCAACCATGGAAGAGAAAGAAGGAAAAGAATTCGTACATCTCTGAAGAACTCCAAATCAAAGGCACTAACTGACCAAAGACAAACTAATAACATAGCACTTCAAGACGGATAATAGAAGAAGAGTGGGAATGAGAACGACTGAATGAGAAAGACGAGATGAAGAGAAGAACAGACTCTCAACCTAAAATTGTGTATTAGTTTACTTGAAATGCTAGTCTGTAACTCACCATTTTAAATTCGGAATGTTTATGTAATCCAGATGTGCCTCTTAACACGGCTTGCTTTCTCGCGAAAGCTTTTGACTAGCTGGAGCACTTTGCCTTACAAATCCACAGCAAACGGAGTTTTAATATTAATTAAGTCAAAATAAACAATTTAAAGGAGCACTTGCATTTCAATGTTTGCGAAAATAATAAATACACTTGGAAGAAGAGGGGATTTAATGAAAGAAAGACTCCTTTACTTTTATTCACGTACACTGTTAGATGTAATTTAAGAAATTGTCATGTGGGTGTTTTAGTGATATGATTTCAGAACTTTTTGTCTTCAATAGTTAAGAAATTATGAATATAAATAAAGTCTTTTTTATTCAATTTTCTTCAATAATATGTCTTTAACGTTTCTTCTCCTCTTTATTATGGAACCTTTTTGAAACGGTGATGGATTCCAAAGAATTTACGTTCATCAGTGTTTTGAAAATATCATATGAAATAAATTATTTTGACTTTGGCTTTGATTTTGATTTTAATTGCTATGAATTATAATTTAATTGCTATGCTTACGAATGAGTTGATATGAAAAAAATTTATGATTATCAATGTTACATGTTACGTCTGTCCAAGAAAGCGACACAAGGAATGCGGACATATAAGTGCAAACGTAATTATTACCAAATTCAGTACAATGTAGAATGCATCAGAAATGTAGCAGATTTTATATGTATTTTTACAGACAATATACTCGTTAAGAACAATAAAAGCTAATACTATTACGACAGCGCAGGAAGACCTCTAGCTAGGTCATGATGAAAAGGACGATAGTCGGATTAATTTGAAAATATTGGAACTGTTAAAAATTCACTTGGATCAGAAACATATTTTTACTGACGTCACTATATTATGTGGGATTGAACATATAGTTTAAACATATCGAGACAAGTTGAAAAATCGTTTTAGTTAATTAAGTTATCTAAATCTAATTGACAAGAATTTAACAGCTAATCATTTTAAGTTTTGAATTACGTGAGCGCTGTTTCGATAAGCCTTCCAAAAATCGCCTTCTAGTGTCTATAGATACTTATTTTATTAGATTATTTTCTTAATTTAACAATAAATTTTATTGATATGAATTGATGGAGAACAACTTTTAATGCACAAGATATAATTACAGATATTAAAGTTTATGTTAATTTAGTTTAAGTATTTATTTTATTTAGTTTATAAATATTAATTCGATTAACAGTAATTGAAAATAAATATAATACATTCCGATAGTAAAGTTAATGTTACTCAGATTATAACATTTTTGTAGTATCAAACAATAGTATAAAGTTTCTTATAAATATACCCAAAAAAATAAAAATACATATACTAGTATAGGCTCATTGTCTCATAATATTTCGTTATGCTCTAAATACCAATAACCAGCTGTAAAGAAAAGAAGAAAGAAAGAAAGAAAATACGTTTATTCCAATAAGTGGTTATTGTACTAGGTGACTTAAAATATTTTAGTAGAATATTGGCGAAGTGCGTATCGTGAGACAGAGACAGTAAACACTAAGGAATTGAACTGCACTCAGCAATAGCTGTAGCATAACCACAGCACAGGTATTCTGTTCGAACCATTTTGTAGCGCAGTTCATCCAGTGTAACATGAAGGAAATTAATATAATATAAAATCTAAACTAAATTTAAAAAAAGAGCTACTGCTAATTTAAAACTAACACAAGACACTAGCTATCAGTTAGTAAATTTAAAGTTTCTGTGAGAAGAAATTGAGGCATAACACTTCAAAAAAGTCTGTACACTTTATCAATGAATATATTACGTAGGGACCTATGACTGAAAACAGTCGATCCTAGAGAAGCTTCAAGAATTTGAGTATAAAGATAGAAAAAGAAATAACTGGAATGCAGTAAAAACTTTTCACTTATCATTTCTATATATTTTTGTAGACAAAAAGCTCTTCTTTATCATTCATTAGGTACCTATGTAATTTGTAAATGGTATGACAAAGCGAGAGTTTGTAAATAAAAAAGAAAACAGTTTTTAGTTTTCCATGTCTTCTTTATAAAGGGATTTCCTAAAAGATTATTAAATTTGGAGAGGCAGTAGTGTAGGCGATTACCGTGGACAAGGATATCGAGAGAAAAGACATCGATGACTACTCAACTGCAGGAGATTGAAATGCTGATTGGACTAGTGGCAGTAGCCAATGGTAGCTGGTTCGCAGGCAAGAAACGGGGCAGAGTAAAGCAGATTAAAAACTGAAGCAGACTGATGAAAGTGATGATTGTTTAAACGTAAATATATGAATGAGTTTTTTGTTTTAAACGTAAATATATGAATGAGTTGTCACTCTATGAGGTAAACAGATATCATAAATTGGCACTCTTTCTACTGATAACTACTCCTTATCAATTCGAAATATAATGGACAATCTTGGCTCGAGTTTAAGACGCCGTTTGGAAGATCTAACCCCGAGACAGCGAAATAACTGTGCGGGTAAAAGTTTGGATCAAGGTCATCGATGCACGCAAGCTTCTTTATTATGACTACTTGTTGCGCCTAGCTCCTTCTAGGTTACTAGATGAAGTGCATCAGCTGGGAGTCGATGGGGGGGAGCAGCAGGAGGTGTCGGAGCGGGCCCCGGGTGTACCTGGGGCTCCCGGCGCGCGTAGTCGTCGTCATCGGAGAGCGCGTCCATGTCGGTGAACGCGCAGGGGAGGCGCACTGGCTGGCGCGGGCGGCACGTGCTGCCCGGCCGTGGTCGTCTGCGGCGCCGGTCCGCCCGCGTCCGCCCGCGTCCGCCGCGGCACTGCCGGGCCCCGGACATCGATCCGCCGCCTCCCGCCCCCGCGCGCCCTCGCAGCGCACGTGGCCGCCCGCCCATCCGCCCCACCCCGATACAACTTTTCCCAAAACTACCCGAGAACTTCGGCCACGTGTAAGACTACGTTTACGCGTCAGAAGCCGCAGCAACGCTCCACGCAGGTTCCGATAATCAAAGCAGATTATGCGTTCGAAAAGGGCGCCAACGTCGGCGGCTCTCGCTGCGGCTGCGCGGAGCCGCGCAACAGATAGTCGGCCGGGGCGGGAAATTCTAGCGTCATCCGACGCGCGAGATCCGCGAGACGACGTCGATCGAGGAGGGAGCACGCCGAAAATAGTTTTATGATCGTGGAGAAGCGTAAAAGCCGACGTAGTCCGTATTACGGAGCGACGTCGGCTTGCCTCCGCGCTGGATCGAGGAAACGAAACGTCACATCAGCCCACGGCGTGCGAAGTGATGCGTGTAAGCGAAGCAGGAGAGGGAGTCGTACCTGTTTGATGAGCGGGAGCAGTGTTCTCTCGACGGAGCGGGTCTTTACTAGCGAGAGGTCGACATCGAGCAGGCCGGCCATGGCGCGGACGCGACTGCGCGCGCGCACGTCTCCGCGGCCTGCGTCCCCCGCACCGCGCACCCCTCTCTCGCCCCACCGCGCGGGGATACTCTTGCGGCGATATAAAACTACACCTCTACGCTTTTATTTTGTTTTGATTGTGAAAGAAACTACAAACGAACTGTTTTACCTTTTTTTCTGAATGTGTTTATACTACCACGTCTAGGTGTAGTGTAACAAAATCGCAAGTAACTTCAACTCAATAACCAAGCCACTATTGCACACGAGTCCCTCCTCATACTGAGGAAGCCGAAAACATACTCCAGACTGTTCCAGTGAGGATTGATGAAGAGAAAATTGTAAATAGGTAATTGAAAAGAAACGTAAATTTAATATAATAGTTCTTTATTCGTCTCGCTGTTATCTAACAAAACTGACCTTAGATCTACTTAACTAATACATCTTATGCGTAATCATTGGCACATTATCACAAAACTTGTCAATGATGTTAAGTTTTTCTGTTTGTAAAATTACATCTGAGATTTGATTTTTTACTAGCACATTAATAGTTCAAGCACATTTAAGAATTAAAATAACAGATCTTATATTTTTTACACTGTTAAACCAAGTTAGCTCGATTTATTTTTCAAAAGCATCGTTATTATTGTTTTAAAGACTGGTATTTATTAACAAAATTAATTCCGATCCGCTCAAAATAAATACATATAATTTAAAATAATTTGATTAAGTACGACATACACAGCAGATCATAAAAATTATAATTCCATAAAATATTTTCTTATCAAGACACGTTATCTACTAAGTATTTAACACGTTAACTGCCGCACTCATAATAGTTTAATGATTACTTAAATCGCTCATTAATACAAAATTCTTACACAGGTTCTCTACCTTAGATATACTATGTGTTTAAGTAGCCATTAAGTTAACTCTGAGTCCGGCATTAGGCTCAATACAAACTTTATTTATTACTTTGGTACTTATAATATTTAAACGAAACTGAAAACATACTATGTAAAATACTAAATAATATATTTTTTAATTTATTGCACTTATTTATTTTAAGCTAAACAATAATGGACTCTAATATATTATGTATATTATGGCTACAACGAGAAGGCCTGCTATGATTCTCCACGCTCCAATAATATCCATCCATCCACATCGCATCCATCCATTTTCTTGTAAGTATTCATATTGTCATATCAAGAAACAATCATTTCATTAATTACATAAATTGTAGCCCAACCATTAATGTTATTTATTAACAAAATGATAATAACATAGTTACACAATATTAGTTATATAAAACATTATTATGATGGATAGCTGTAACATTTCCAAATATATTTATAATATAAATTAATATTAAATTAAATAGAACAGAAATATTCTCGATAACTTTAAATTATTTGATTTAAAGTTTTAAATTGTCTTCGAAGGTACCGGCGGGTTAATAGGCAATATGAAAATAATGTTCATGTATGTATGTATGTATTGTATATACGTATATTGTTTATGTATATAGGTATACGAGCTCTAAACCATATAGAAGTATTAGCAATTTAATGCAAATTATATGAATTACTGGCACTCAGAGTCGTTATTGGTTACTTAAACCGCTCCCTAGTACAGATTTTGTACTATGGAGTTATTTAAAGAACCATTTACGACTCTCAATTATAGTAGGGATCCTGAGGAAGTTTAGTCCAGCGAAAAGGGCTAATTGAACAATGACGTCAACCCATTAATATCCCACTAATGAGACGTCTCTCTTCACATAACTGAGGAGTCCTAGAACTTGGTTTAGAATCAATGGAAGTTCGAACAACTCTTAGTTATAATAAACTCCCATACTGATCTGCGGCCGTCGCTTGTTATAGAGCGCCTGTCTCGATCCGGAACTGTCTCGGGAACTATCCGACATCCAGGGACTCTGGCCCGAATTCCTGACTTTCCTCTTCCGTAAACTCTCCGTTGGCCCTAAAGTGGGTCGGAGCAGTTGTTTGAAACGGAAGGGACCCTCCGTGTAATCGTCGTCGGAACTGAAGACAGGTGTAGCCAGCATCTCCGGCGAGTTCCGGAGTATCTTCCGGAGATCGGACTCCGGATCGTATGCCGGACTGTACACTAGTTTAGGTGGCGTTTCTGACTTTTTCGTTTGTTTCACCAGCTCGCTTATTTTATTGCTGCGAACAAGACATCGTGTTAAAAGACTGTGTACCGGGAATAATAATATGTTTGAATGATAGTGGAGGAATTTTTTTCCAGTTAATTTGACGAACATTACTTCTTTAAGACTAAGGGTTATTTAATTATTGAGTAGAAATACTTCTTCATTAATCCAATTCTTTGTACTATTTGAAGCTGGCATATTTTTTATGTCCAAGCCTTGAATCCCTGATGATTGTGAACACCGCCACTCATACTAGCAAAACCAAGGAGATCACTAGGAAGACAAAACTAAGTCAAGCATTTGGAAGTTACGTCATGGAAGGAACCAGGGTCAATAGACCCTAAACACAACAGGCTCCAGGACAGAGGACGAAAGAGGAATAGGAAAATATGAAATGATAAAATATGATGGGAGAAAGAAGAGTCATACCATATCAATTCCTCTCCACAAGTAAAGCATGCACAAAACAGACAATTAGTACGTGATAAGGCCTAAGGCCAGTATCGCTTCAGGTTAAACTCTTCGTACCTGACCAGGCCTCCGCACTGGCGGTTGCAGGGGAGGTTCTGCCAGTTCTGGTTGGACTGCAGGTGGCGGTCTCCGTGGTCACTCGACTCGGAGTTACTGTACCTGTGAAGACGCCAAAAGGTAAATAAAATGGATCAAGTGCGAGTTGGAGATGGGTGGGTACCGTACTGTAAAAATTTTTTCAGTGGAGGGTACCTTTAGATAAAGTAGTTATAAGAGTCTTAAAATAACTACTAAACCCTGAAATGGCCCAACTCGCATTTAAACAAACATACCTTTGGGTACAAAGGTCGTAAAAGCCATAAACCCTACTTTACAGGACGCGCAAAAAATAAAGTTATCAATACATTTTTGTTAACATTTTTCTTATTCTTTTAAATACCCTATTAAATAAGATTGGTTATTTTTTATGTTCTTTGCAATGGAAAACCTTATTTTATTGTCAGTAACTTTGTTTAGAAGTTAGCGTGGATTTACGGCCCATTTTTTTCGATTCAAAGTAGTACTTTACACTAGGTCGTTGTTAAATTTAAAAAAAATGGTTCTTACGTCATACATTTCACTCTGTTTCGGAGTGAAATCATCTCAGCCACACGTCAAAACGTCACGTAGACCAAACAATAGAGCGAAAAATTCTGAATAAGCCTGTATTCCTTACTCATTTTCGTTAAAATGGTTTATACGACCTTTCTACCCCAAGGTGTCGAAATCGTAAAAGAAATACAAGAAGCTTTTGTTCAACAAAGTCTCGTTAGAGCAACTTGGGTTGGAGCAATCTTTATTGTATAAACGTATACGACCTACCAACTATATACAGACCTAGAATTATACACAAAAAACATCTTGCCTTTCCGAAAGAGTTCGAGCACAATTTAGATTTACATATTTAATTATCTGTATATGTATATAAAATAAATGTTTGTTTGTTTGTTTGTCCTTAATATACTCTGAAATGGTTGAAGATAGAGTAATGATGTCTTTCGCAGCTTTTTGCAGAATACTTTGGAAAAGGTTTTGGTACCAGAATTATTTCGACACACACATTTGATGAGTTAAGGCGTAACAACGCCCGCCGAGTACAGCTAGTAGATTTACTAAAGATCGTGTCTGCGGTTTAAATCTACCGCAGAAGTAATTTACAGAACAGATTTTGCCAAAACTCAATTAGTATAAAATACACTGTAGTTTGCGTAATGTTTTTAATTAATTATTTATTTAATGTATATTCAATAATTTTGTTTGTTGCAATGCAATAAATTTGCATAACAATGCAGAACTTTAATTGTGCCAAATTTCATACTCTCCAGTCCACGTAGACGGGTTAAAAGATTTTACTTCACGTATTAATATACAGAGAAATATTACATTCTAAGTGAAGTGCTCGTCCAAACGTTGAAACTACGATATAAGTACGTTTAATTTCATCAATTATTAACGGAAAATTGAACTGCAGTTGCATTTCATCGAGAACAATCTAGTATCATCAGGTTGTTTGAAGCTTCGATTGTGTTGGCTAATAGGCACTTAATATATAAAGCCCTTCATGCACGATGGAATCATGTTTGAGCGATTTACTTAATCAATTTTTACTACAATAAACATTTGCCGGTGTCAGGGGTCACAGTAAAAATTCCTCAGGTACTTTTTCGGAATCTTTTTGATCCTTTTCGGAATGATGACAGCGCAAAACATCATATTGAATGAGACATTCATATGGAAAGCAAACGAAGCGGCCCTTTAACCTATATCTCGGCCACGACAAACACAAAATAATACAATACAAACTTGACAAGTTTATATGGTAAACATTCTTTTCAAGTCGTGACCAAAGTATAGTTGGTAGTAACGTGGCTATGAAGCAAATTGCCCGGGTGCTATTCTTTACCCGATTAAGCAGTCTTATTACAGATAAATGTTTGTTCTCAGATCATGGGTGTCGTTAGTGTTGTCGAAGTCACCTTTACATGGAATCCTAGTGCAAGAGAATGAGTGCGTGTTTATTTATTTAAAAACAAACCTGGGGGACATAATATATTTTTTTGGTCCGCCTCGAGGTTCCCATGGCAGTGTGGGGCAGGTGAAATATTCTGGCGATGGGCTGCTCCAGCATCCATTACGAAAGCATTAACGAAAAATAATTGATTAGAATTTAACATTCGTCTCTTCCATCATTAACTTCTTTGCTGCAAATATTGGTGATTTTACCTTATTGGTTTAGTGCTGCATACTGATACAGCATTCAGGATCCAGATAAGGGAACTCCTCAAAGAGGAACAGCATAGTTAAAATTTTTATCTATGATAATTTTAGTATCTGAATTACATTATTAGGAGCCAGCGCCAAGAGTGCTTATACATACAGGTTCCATGTAGACAATGGATGGATACATTTTTATATTTACCTAGATAGTCTGCTAGCTTCCTGCTCAAATTTCGAAGGCTGTCCTCGTATGATGGCAGGTACAATAGTAAACCCTGGAGGAGGTTGGTACTCGCTGGGAACTCGCTGGACATCATTCAGTTTAATGCCTGGCTTATTACGACGTAAGTTCTTGTGTATTTCTTGGTTTCTTTCGTGGACCTGCAAAGTTTAAATAAGGAGTAAATAAGAAGAGATCTCAGAATGAGTAACATATAGTTAGGTAGGCAAACTGAAGACGGATAACTTGAGAGGCGGTGATGACAAATGGAATTAATGTGGTGCCGACCAATAATAAATGGACCACTTTATGATGGGGAAAACAGGAAAAGGAAAGAAATAGTACGTCCTTGATCAAGGTTAATATATTTCTTTATTTTATTTATTTAACAAAGAAGTCGTACAATATTAAACAATTTAGATTCTGCGAAACTGTAAGCCAGTTTGTCAGCAACATCATAACGATGCCAATGAACCACAGACGCAGCACAGATGCAACAAAGAAACAAGAAAAATGTGAAGGAGTCATTGTGAATTACGACGAGTGAAGTATACAAGAAAAATAAGATTTTATCACTAAGTTTAACTGTTTTTTTCTTCGAATAATATACGAGTCAAAGTGTAAATAAGAAATCAAAAACAATTCATATTATCTCTGTATTCATTTAACAAAATATTACAAGTTTACTTTAAGCACTTTACACCATAACTAAATCGTTAGATAGAGTATGAAAACAAATGTCTCATCCACGGTTCTTGCCAAAATCATAAGAACTTGAGCGTGCCAGGTGAAAGTTCCTCAAAATTCATCCCGCAACTTAGGTTTGTGCCAAATATTAATGCATCCAAAATTTCACCTACGTTCATAATAAGGCGTGGCATGAAGCCAAACAGATGTGCGAGATGTCTCATTTTATACTTTTCAGAGCTATAGAATCTTAAAACTTAGACATACTTTTTCTCATTTTCAGAAAATAATTTTCCTTTTACAAATGTATGAAAAGGAGTTATTGAAAATTTTAAAAAGTTTGACGATATGTAAGTAACGAAGAACTAGAATTAAATTATGTAATTTCTAATGACGTCATATTTCATCCCGTAAATGCCCCAAGTTCGGGTAAGTGCCAGTCTTTTATTGTCATCGGATGACAGTCGTTAAGCTTTGTCGGAAGCCTTCAAGGCTAACAGCATCAGAGGAACCAAGATACCTGGTCAGCAAACGTCTGGAGCTGGGCAGCTCGTTCCTGGACGGAGTACCTCTGCATCACCTGCGGCGTGGGCGGTGGGGAATGCGACGGCGGCGGCGGAGCTCGGCCCTTCGCCCACTTACGACGAGCTGTGTACCCACGGTAATCTGGAATTAAAGTACGCTATTTAAAATACATATTTTAT
Source organism: Asbolis capucinus (assembly GCA_018249125.1). Taxonomy (NCBI): domain Eukaryota; kingdom Metazoa; phylum Arthropoda; class Insecta; order Lepidoptera; family Hesperiidae; genus Asbolis; species Asbolis capucinus. Next base: position 11,049 of record DWJZ01007722.1, read on the forward strand.
ATCTTTAAAGATGTCTTGTGCTAAATATAAATCCGAGACACTATCATATAACAAACATATATATAAAACTATACCCTAATTATAAATATATTGTATTTTATAACATTGGAAGTTAAGGGTGTTTTGCGTCAAGAATTCGATTATACAAATTTCAAAGGATTTTTTTTAATCTATCGCGATCAATGCCTTTTCTTGCAACCCATTAACTGCCCACAACTGGGCACAGATCGCACTGATAACTGAGGATCCTCCCTTTATGATTGATGGAGTCTTTGATGATTGATGGATCCTCCCTTTATAATTGATGGAGTTACTAGTGGTCAAACTAAGTGTCGAAAGTTTTTATAAGGTCTTAAAGGAATTATAGGGCTTTGTGATTCCTACCTAATGATATTAAACAGGTACCCACAGGCTTACGGGACCTCCAAGGCGCGGAAACGCGTAAGAATTTTTGCCCCTAGCCATCAACTATCCTTCTACATACCGCACCCCATGTTACTTAGTTTAACTCTTATAATCTATACAAGCCGCCGGACTAAGAAAACTTTCCTTAACAATTTTTTAACACATTTTAGGCAAAGAATAGGTAATTTAATCTAATTAAAGGATTAAAAAATGGAAAATAAACGAAATTAAATTAAAATTATTAAGTTATAATATACGTACGTTCTAAAAACAAATTTCCTTGAACAACTCACAATCGGCTATCTGACCCCAAACTTAACGTTAGCTTGTACTATGGTGATCAGACAACATATACATATATATATTATTAAATATATATCTACTTAAATAGAGATTTACACCCAGGCACAGAACACACATTCCT
>DWJZ01007723.1:0-11875 GCA_018249125.1 Asbolis capucinus
ATACATATGTATATATATATATATATATACATACATATATATATACATATATATATATATATATATACATATATATATATAAATAGCTTTGTCTGTCTGTTACACTTTCACGCCTAAATAACTGAACGGATTTTGGTGAAATGTGGAATAGAACTAACTTACTGGAATAGAACTAACGGACTTAATAAATTAATGGACATCGACTTATTTACAAGTGACATTCACAAATTTCATAGGGGTTTAATTAATGCTATTTCTTCAGATTAATTTGCAATTTCATTTCATAATTTTAATTTTATAATTTAATTTATATAATTATTAATACTATCCTTTTTGTTATTTTTATCTCAATTATCTCCAATGAATAATAATATAAATATGTAATTCTATGTTTTTAATTCAATGTTTAATTTTATTAACGTAAGCACTAATTGTTTACTCGCCGAAATATAATCATGTTGTCGGCACCCATGAGTGTAATAGCACTAAGCATTAAATTTATTGTTTGCATAGTTCTTTTTTTGTAAATGGCGTATATTATGTTAGTGCACAATAAATAAATAAATAAATTATAAATGTGTCTATTTTTCAAGCATTATTTATTTCTTTTTTAATATTGTCAATAATAAAAATACTTGTAATTAAAATACTTCTCCGGTATTATTATTTTAATATATATCATAGGCCAATCAGTAAAGCATGTAAATAAAATCATTGAATGTATAATAATAATAAAACTACCTGTACATCCTGATTTCGCTCGAGATACACCAGGTAGTCCAGAGATTAATAGTGAAACGTCCAGTTAAGGCCATATTAATTGGTAAAAAAACAAACATCTTTTCTTCCCTATCATGGTAACTTCGAAAAAGCCATCTTTAACACTTATCTACATAACTAAACTAATCTGTATCGAATGGCTGAGCGACAATATACTCGTATGTCACTTGAAGTGATGTTTTAAAATTTCCAAAGCATTTTTTCAGACAGCTTCGATAAAATACCGCTGAGTATGAGACGTCGAATATTATTACCGTAAATTTGGTTATTATGTTAATGTCGTAATTACGTTCCCGCATCACGGTGCAGAGCAAATGTCATTAGTGCAATATCTCGTTTGTATTAGCACCCTGACGTATGAGGATGTGTAAAGTGGCAATGTAAATTAAACAACTATTCTTTGTCCTGTAGATCTTAAATTCTGACGTCACATGACATCAACCAATTTCCCACTAAATCTCACGTGTCTGATGAGTTCTAGAGTAGCAGAGAAGACCTGGGCGACTAGTGAAAACTGGTGGGTTGAAGCTAGCCAGCTATGCTAATACAGTTTCGCGATAAAGTTGTAACCTCGAACATATATATGTGTATTTGTAAATTTCACAAAGCTTCCACTCGAATGTTCCGTGTACCGATCAATACGGATGCTGCTCCACACGAGCTGTACTGTGACATCCAACGAGGTAACAAGGCGGAACTAATGCATTGCTTGCATCTTGTATGCTCTGTGCTCTGCATATACGTAGCGTATCGTTTTGAAATTTACATTTATATATATCTTGCTTTCCTAATCATCAGTATCGTCCATACATATAATAAATTAGGGCCCGACCGCGGCGTGGTATGTTGGTAAAAAATATTATATATTTTATTCGAGACCTTAGATTAATCTAACCATCTAAACATTTAACCAAATTTCATTGAGATCTTTTCAGAAGTTATGGCATACAGGAGTAACAAATCCATCCAATCCATCCATCTATCCATCCTCCATCCATCTATTCATCCATCTATCCATCCTTCATCCATCTATCCATCCACCCATCCTCACCAACTTTTACGTTTATACTATTAGTAAGATGTGAAACTGGTCGTTAATTGTACATGGAATTATTAGGAAGAAAATATCACCGGTTTCTTAGTCAGAAATAAAACCCCAAACAATAATTCATCACCACCATGTGACCCATCTGTTCGTTTGTCTGTCTAAAGTAGTAAAAAGAAGTGACAACCCTAACGTACCTGAAAGCCGCTCCTAACTTCAGACTTACGTAATTTTTCCACGGATCGTTACTGCGGAATGCCGAATTTACGACACGACTCTCGATCGTAGTAAACACGTTCGCGGGAACAAAAGCTGTAAATTCTCGTGGTTGTTCATGCGTTGCTACAAATATTTCTAGATACAAGATTTCAACATGTTTTATTTTATGGTCGTTCAGATTGCATTGGTTTGTAAGTTGGAATCATTGCAGTTGCATGTTATCGGATTTTTTCCCGGTTAGGGTTTCCGAATAGCCAATAAATGAGCAGATGAACCTCATAAGGGTACGTGGTCATCGTTGCCTATTCAGAACAGAAACACCAAAGGCATTACCGGCATATTTTGGGCCAAAACATAAATTATCTGTCTATACTCATTATAAAATGTTGCTAGGATAAATCAGAACACAAATATGTATGTTTTGAAGTTTTGTCTGTTTTTTTACGCTGAAATAGTTGTTACGGTAGTTAGCTAAAATAGGTTAGATTCATTTGACTGTGGATTACATAAACGAAAATTGGAAGTCAGAGATTTTTAGGTCGAGGAAAGAGGTTTTAGGTCTCGTTTTCGAAACGATTTTAAGTATTTTTGACATATACAGAAACGATTGGTAAAATGTCAATATTGTTATCTGTCATTCTGTGTGAGTTACGAGAGGCTTTCTTTTTTTTTTTTCCAGGGGGAAATCTTCCTTAAGATACCCAAACACGGGTGATGTGGGATTCTTACCCACTAAAACCCACTCGCAGACTACTCGGCGCAAACTGGAGAGGCTTCGGGATCTCATGTGAACGCACCGATGTCTCCCCTGAGTTACGGGAGGCTGGTGCAGAAGTTGCGAATTAAACGAGGTTGTACTATTAACTTTTATTACTAAATTATAATTATATATTAACTTTTATTACTAAATTATTACATATTACTTATATCTAACTAAAACTATAGTGCCACCGGCCGATGTTAGGTCCGGAGTGACAACGTGAGGCGTCGGGTTGCGTTCCCTGGCTCGATTCTGGTAAGCGTTATAGGATATCTTTCCTATACAAGCCGGGAACGCGGCGATGTCTGATTTTCATTTGTGATATTATAACACCGGTACTGGCAATTACAGTATACTCTGGTACATCATTTTATTTATTCATATTTATGTCACCTCTTACAAGAAGTTAAAAAGGGCAAGACTTAATGCCTATTGGCATTGTCCACCAGTCAACCCTGGACGGATGTGGAAAATGCTGATGGTAGGTGTTTTCTGCTACATTAGCTCGTTAGGGTGAAAGAAAGTGGCATTTAGCTTCCAAGAATTGACTCAATCAAACCAACAAACCATACAGTTAATTTAAACCGCAACTAAAAAAAGCTTACAAAAATTTCGCAATTACGGATCATTACTTAATTACATTAATTACGGATTAATCTTTGATAAAAATCACAATAACTGATAGTATCAGCGCGACGGCAATCGTGTCGTAACTGAGTTGTGAACTAATGATGAATGAGTCGCACAGAACAAATTAGAATTGCGGCTGTTTACCTTGATTAGGAATCGCCCCAAAAGGATAAAATCCAATTATGGAACTGCAATTTGGAACTGCAGGTCTGTAGATTAGGATCTGCATAGATTTCTACTCGTCAATATACTCATAGTAATTTTGTGGCCTCATTAATGAGTCAGCCGCATCCTTGATAATTTACGACACACAACCCAGGGCCCTATGGACACTTCAGATGCAGCTTGTTTGGCTTCGACACTGTGATCGCCCACTACTGAGCACGAGTTTCTACTCATACTGTGGAGGCCTACAGCATACACAACCCCGCTGCCCAATTGCAGGTTGGAGAATTTAGTGGCCAACCCAACTGTAGCAAGTCTTTATGACGTGCGGGAGCTGTTATCTGAGTGGAAGCTGACGATATCAACCGGGAACGGCAGGTTTCCATAGCACAGAAGCGCTCATCGATTTTTGGCCGTTAGCGGTCACCTATACTCTTACGGACCGCGCCCGCTGGTGTATAGCTTTTTCGATCAGCTACGACTGCTTCACAGTTTTTGTTTAGTAGTGATATATTTATTATTACTTGAATCCAAAATGAGTCATGGACAGGCGCATGAGAAAACTTCGAGATCTCAAGTATATCTCAGTAATTACCTCGCAAAAAGACAACAAATACAATATTATGAATCGTTCATATCCGGTCGCTTGTGTCGATCCTGAGTGATCAACAAGTTAAGCAATAGCGGGCGCGTTCGGCAGGAGGATGAGGCAGGAGGAGATTGATCACTTGTAGCAAATAATTGTGAGATCTTCCTTGCCTCGTAAGGCACGTAAAACCCGTCCCGGTCGTTATATTAGGTACTCATCGTTAAGCCCTATCAGAGGCTAAGGTGACATAAAAACTTTCTAAACTTGACATTTATACTTAATGCAAATTCGATTTTGTTGTTTTTAAATTTACACCAAGTCTATGTTGACCACTATTCCCTGCTCACCTCTCCCCTTCTCAGTTATGGGGAGAGTGGGAAGACCCCTGTGTTCAGGAGTGTCACCGGGTCGAAACCAGTTCCTTCAGAAACATAAATACCATCCATATTTTGATACACAATGCATTTTTAACCTGTAACACTAAATTAATGTTTTAAGGCCTGCTGAAAGAAAGTGGTTTGAATCAGTAATAATTATATTAACCATACATGGTTTGAGTAAATTTCATAAATTGGCCTGTTTATTGCATAATAAAGTTCATAGAATTTAGTTACGACTTTTCCTCATAATATACAAGGGTTGAATAAATTGATTGACATTATTTGAAAAGATTCGATACATAAAAAATATATATCTTCAAAAATTTACGATCACTAGTACAAATTCCCGATACGATGAAGTTTATAAATTAAGTGATTTTTTGGTGCAAGAATCGATTATGGATAGTTTTTTTGCAGAAATACGTGTTTCAAATATTAATTAAGAAACAATATTCAAATTGATATTGAATTAAAATAATATTATTTACACAATATTAAAAGACCACATAGGGTATCACCTATTCTTTTTAGGTAAATTTAAATGACGCTAAATGACAATATTGCTATACAGTGAGTTGAGTTGGCTTACTAGGCTCTGGGTATTAAAAATTGTGCACTTGCATGAATCAGCCGTAACTTGACCTATAAAAATTGTTAGGCAAGTTTAGTAGACAACGTGAATTAAATGGGCTCAAAAACTTAGGATTAACGACTTCCTTCACAATTTATAATGAAAGGATTTTAAAGTGAATTTTCATCCTGTCATTTCAACTGAATGTAAATGGGACTAGACTAGTACTTAACCTTTTTAGATTATTTTTATATAATTTCTTTTATACAGCTAAAACACCTTACAATAATAAAAAGGGTCAAGTTATGTTTGTGTTTCCGCTCAAGTATATAATATACATATGTATATTATAGTGAAAATCTTCGAAAAAACTTCAAATGAAAAGTGAATACGCTTTTTCTAAGTTTGTGTGCTTTACCATCTTAGACTACATCGCCACTTACCATCAGGTGGGATTGTAGTCAAGCATTGACTTATAATATCTAAAAAGAAAATATAATTCAAAATTTAATTATATTATAACTCTATTTAATAATACACTTTAATTATACACATTACTGAGATAACTATTAAAAAGAATGTTAGTTTCTGAAGCATGTCGAGATTACAATCATATAAACTTTATCTATAACTTGACCTTGGCAATTTTTTATATTTGACTTGAATATAAAGGCTAAACGTATGAGACCTCATGCAACGATTGTTGTATTATAATTATAACTTTAGATACACCAATTTAGAAAAAAATAAACCTTGGTAATACCGAGGCCGCTTGTAATATATCCGACGTTTTCGTATATAAACAAAACGCTTAACATTAAAGTATTATTGTATTTTTACACATCAACAGCAATGTTCGCTAAGGTAAGAAGTTTATCCTATTTTAAATAGCACTTTGAGCATATTAGTACATTTTCAATCATTTTTGCCCTAGAAAAATAATTTTGCAGAAGCATGATAGGTCTTCAGTGGAATAATCTCTTCAAAATAATAAAAAATATGCGTATTTATTAATTTTTTTTTATTTATAAAATATTTTTTTTTAAATTCAAGTATTAACCTAGCAAGAAAAGTGACGTAACATTGTGCCATATTGCAAACAAACAAACAAAACTGTCGCATCAATTATTTTTTTACGCTGCATTTTAACACTGCCTTACTTAGAACTTATTTAGAAAAACTTACTTAGGAAAAAGTTCCCACCTAAATCAGAATATACTTACTCGACAATTACTCAGTTACTTAAGTATATTTGATCGTTCTTTCGTTCGTCAGCTAATTCCATAAAAATTTGAGATCAAGCTAAGTGTTGACTTTACAAGGAATGATTCAATTGACGTATTACAATACGATTGCGAAAGTAGGAAGAATTATCAGCGATATAAAACTTCAGAGTATTAATTAGTTCTTATCTCTTTGTATACGGTTATGCAAGCCTAACATTGTAGAATAAATTCTCGACCGCTAAACCTTTCCATTGTATAGACATCCTAGTAATGATTTTGTAGAATAATTTATCTATTCATTGCTCATAATACTAATTTATATTTATTACCCATTAATGACCCAAGAGAATACTTCACTTGGCAAGGACACTACCGTGCCCCCAAATCTCGTCGCCGATTGCTGATTGTCAAAGGGGCAAGTGGCTAAGGTCGCTAAGGTATCCAATGGTCGGATTTTTTATGCCGCTCGAAGGCCTCCGATGTGATTTAAATTCTGCTACCTAATAATAATAACTGGGACGGGCTTTACGTGCCCTACAAAGTGCGAAAGCACTCACTATTTTTTTCCACAAGCGGTCAACCATCCTACCGAGCGCGCCCGCGTAGCTCAACTTGATTGATCGGGATCCACGCTATGAACGCTTGATAACATTGTAAACAAGGTTTATTAAAAATATATAAAGACGTAAGCTTTAAATATAGATCCATAACACAAGGAAACACAAATTTTCATAACTGTACTGTTGAGGAGTTCCCTTATCCAGATCAGGTGGCTCCAGCGCCAGTCCTGAACATAGTATCTGGTCACACTTGTCATAAATGCACTGTCATCAGAATGAAAACCATACGCAAAATTTCCACTCCGCACTGTAAGAGGAAGTGGGTCTAATTAAGCTTTCAAGATTTGACCCGTAATAAAGAAATATACAAACATACACTGCATGTTAAATAAAAGCTTGTAAAAACATGTTTTTCGAAAAACATTTTCTTCGAATAAACTATTCGTCGTCATTTTGAGAGGCAATTACTGGGATCTACTTGAAGCTGCCGTCTTGGCTTCAACCTATGGATAGCCCATTATTGACCACGAGTCTCTCCTGACACCGAGGAAGCCTAGAGCATACTTCACCACACTGCTACAGTGCGGATTGGTTGATGAGTTATTGGCCGATGACTCCAAAACACAGAGGCGCTTCAACCGCGCCCATTATTGCTTAACTTTTTCGATCACTTCGATCCGATCACCGATACAAGCCACCACGCTACATACCTACTTACTTTTTAATGTTACTATTTCAAATTATAGGTATTTACAGTCCATTACAAAATTACGACATTGCATCTGATTTGACAGTGAAGTAAAAAGTTGTTTTATAGCTAAGATCGTTAAAAATTTACCCAATTTAAATGGGAAAACTTTTTATGATTTTTAAAAATGGAATAGGCTTTAGGGATGTTCATAAATATATGATATTGTTCTGTAGTTTTAACAGAAACTGGTAAAGCGTGTGTTGGGCCATATGAATCTGTTCTGTTTACTGTTGAATTTGACAACGGAAAACAGTAAGGGCATAACTCTTTAGTAAACTCCTAAGAGGAACGCTATAATACGGAAAGCAATAAGGAATAAGTTATTCTTAAGAGTTACTGTAAAGAGTCGGAAACGAATATGTCTTTCTTCCCCACCTTCATCCATTCTCTTCGCCATTTTCCTTTTGTCTCTCGTCCTGAAATAGTATGTTGTTGATGTATCTGGGGTCAGTTACTGTCGTCATTAATCCCACTTGCTTTAACAATATACCGCTTCCCTTTTCCTTTCTCTTCCCCGCGTACATACTTCCTTCCTAGCAGGCAACGCGTAACCTCCTCGTACGCGCGGCAACGCGTAACCTCAGTCTGGTGTTATTAACGTCCATGGGCGGCGGTGATAACTTGCAATCAGGTGACTCGTCTGCTTCTTTATCTGCTTATCACTTTAACCCTGGTCGGTAATCACTCCTGAGAAAGTCACTTCGCTGGCAGTCACAACCAGCAGAGTGTTAATTAAAATATATGTAAGTAATATTCGATTATTCCTTTCAGATCGCACTTATCTTCGGTTTAATAGCCGCAGCGCACGCCGGTGGATTGTACGGAAGCTCCGCAATCGGATACGGTAGCGGTCTTGGATATGCCAGCGGCCTCGGATATGCCAGCGGTCTTGGATACGGCTACGGGTCAAGTCACTATGGCCTTTCCCCATACTCCAGTTACACACCTATAGTGAAAACCATAGCTCCTGTGGCCTACACTGCGCCAGTGTACACCCCGGCAGTATCCGCGGTGTCGCAATACACCATACATGAAGCTCCTATTGTAAAGAGTTACGCACCAGTAGCTTCTTATGCGTCACCATATTTGAGCCATGCATATACTGGGTATGCACCGGCCTTGTCTTACAGCAATTACAATAACTATGGCTACAGTGGATATGGAAGCAAATATGCGTGGTAAATAATTATAAACAAAAAAAATGTTGTTTAATGCTCAGTAAATTTGCATTTTTTTGTATTTTGCGAAAATATAATTGAAAATAAAAAGTTTTAATTTTAATTTAGGTAAAACATATTCTTCTACCCCCATAATTTTATGTGATATTGTAGCTGATAATTTAGTATATAATGATGTTAATTTTATTGTTTTTTACTCATAACGGTCATGAGTTTTTATCATTACCGGTAATTCACTTTCAGACCGCACCAGATGTTGCTTAACTTTGTCGATCAACTTCTGTAAAAACATGCTCTCAAGCCATAAGCTCTTCTAATTCAAGTTCGAGGTAGTAATCCTAACTTCGCTTTGGCTTCAACTTAATGACGGCCCATTAAGTACTGAACACGTTCTGAAGGTGACGAGACTAGAGCATACTCCACCACACTGCTCCAGTGCGGGTTGACGAGGGGGTTAGTGGACCACCCAGTTGCCGGAAGATTTTATGCCACACGAAAAACTCCGACATGTCTTACCAATGGCTATCTGACCACTGCAGCCGCCATTTTCACATACATAGAAGCGCTCAGGAAATATTTGTCACTAACGGCCACCCATCCTTTACCGACCGCGCCCGCTGTTGCTTAACATGAAAATGTTGTCGCCGAAAGGTCGCTTACAATCGAAACAAACAACGGGGGTTCACGCTTCAATACACACATATCACTAAATTAACTAAAATAAGCGTGAGTACTTCATGAACCAGTTACCGCAATTTCTTACATACATACGTACATAATACTAATATGTATATTCATTCATTGAAAATCGCCGACCAAAGACTGTGCTCATGGAATATTAATTTCCGGATAAAGTTAGGGAAGAAGATATTCAAACGAATATTTTAATCAAATATTTAACATTTACAAAGTAATCTGTTAATGTTAAGAGATTGTTTTCAATTATATTAATTAATTAACACTGTGTAGATCAGTATTCTGAGAAATAACACGAAATGTAGAAAGCCTCATTAAAATATTACAGCTTAGCAAATTATAAGGAATTATATGAGCCGTATTTAAAATAATATAGAGCAAAATAGTAAAGTTTGTGGACAAATTTACTTACATAGTAATAAAATAATGAATTACTTCTTATTCCACTTTAATTATACAGTTACTTAACATAATCTGCTAACTCAGTAGTATTATAAACTTACAGTTATATGTATAATATCTTAATCATTAATTCATCATTTCAACCCATAAATGTCCCACTGCTGGGGTCAGGTCTCGTCTCACAATGTCAGAAGTTTACGCCATAATCCACCACGCTGGCCAAGTCCGGAATGGTGGACATGTTACGTCTTCGAAAACTTTAAGCCAAACCAGTCCAATCCAATCCAACCCAATTCAATCCGATCCAATCAAATCAAATTAAATCAAATTCAATGTGTTATATCGTATAGAACTACTAGTCTATAATAATACTGCGCTATACAATTCTTACGATATAGCCGCATCTCATAGACCTTAAGATCACTTTTTTTATTGACTAACTGATTTTTTATAATATTGCTCTGACACATCGAGAATAAATATTTATATATCATATAATTCCTTTGCCAGGAATCTAATCTACGACTATACATTCAGTTTCTGAAAAAACGACTGCATTAAGATGTATAGAAGTCACTGATTTAGGAAGAATAAGAACTCAGAACGGAGTCCCTGGGAATTTAGAAATAACATTAAAATTAGTCGAAAACATCTACTATCTTTTGATTTCTTTTGTATCAAAGACGTTTATTTGAAATAGATCTTTTTAAGTTTTAATACAAAATTATGTTTCTAACTACAAGATAAAAGATATAACTCCTAAGTGTAGGAAATTTTTAACCCCACCTTCAATACGTGCTTAAGTCATGAAGAAAAGAATTGCACGCGACGTAACTTTTAAACTTAAGTTATGTTCTTCAAGTATTATAGAAGTGTTAAGTAGGAAACGTTCTATTGTTTCTCAATCGAAATTTATATAGCTCAGTCGTGCTTGGGGGCCGAAACTAATGGTGGTTTATCGGCGTTCGGTCTAGATATTTGATAATACCGTCTTACATGAACATGGAACAGCAGTCATTTTGAGTTCCTTCGTGACATCGACCACGTAACCTTCGTGACTTGTCCGTGTGTATGGTCCTAAATATGCCTACAGAACTTGGTTTCCACCTATTTATTGTCCACTACTCTGCTGCATAATCCGTACACTAACAGGCACAGGCGGTTTTTTTAATATGATAAGCAGAAAACAAGCAGACGGATCACCTGAGATTGGTGATCATCGCTGCCCAAGAACATTAACAACACCAAACTGGAATGTTACTAACGCGTTGCCTGCCAGAAATTCCTTCCTAGGAGACAACGCGTTAGTAGTAACTTCAGTGATAGACCCGCAAACGCGGGAAAGAGAGAAAAACTAGGGAAGCAGTCCTGAACCAACTCGAATCAATGAAATCAATAGCGTAATCGAATGTCCCCAGGTAACCAACAACACATGGTTTCAGGACGGGTGATAGAAGAAGAATGGGACGGAGTGTGACTAAGCGACGATTAGAAAAAGAGGAGAACTGTCTCTCAAGCTCCCAGCCGAAACAAAATGAATCGTTTGGCTGCTGATTCAAGCTAGAGGGTTGTAGCTAATCAGAACACAGATTTATTCTAAGTGCCTCAACACGGCTAAAGAGAACTTGAGCATACTCCACCACGCTGCTCCACTTTGGATTTGTGGAGGGGTTAGTAGCCAATCTAAGTGACGAAACTTATTTTGTTGACTGCTTGTGACATGGTTTAGCGAATGCTAAATACCTAACTATAAAAACCGCAACCGACGGACCAACGTGCTCCCCGAAACACGGAAGCGCTCAGTGCTTCTTGCCACTAGCGGTGACCAAAGATGACTAACATATAAATATTTAATACCATATTATAACGCACTGGAACTAGTAGCTTTAGATTATCTTTTGACTGTGAACCGATTTAAATAAA